>CAUYQG010030772.1:0-33448 GCA_963574415.1 Tarsius wallacei | reverse complement strand
TGGATGGAACTAGAATCTATAATACTGAGTGACCTCTCACAGAAACAAAGATCTGAGTATCACATGTTCTCACTCATATAGTGAACCTTGAACATCCAACGTAATACTATAAGAAAATGACTGACAGTGGTGGGAAATTATGGGGGGGGAGGGGAGGGGGGATGGGATTAATGATACTCAATATCTGCCTGGGGACGGGGAGACATCTTTTATCACCAAGGGTGTCTGAACGAAGCATATTTGTATATCTAATCCTTAACTGTACCCCACAATATGATAATAAAAAATACTGATTAATAAAAAAAAAAAAGAAACAAGTGAGCTCAAAGGGTTGACATGGAGGAACAGTGTTCTAGGAAGTGTTCTAGGAATAGCTGGCAGAAAGGCCCTAAGGCAGTCAAATTGGTGATGTTTGAGAACCAGCGACAAAGCTGGTGTAATGGAGTGGAGTGAAGGGAAGACAGCAGATCTAAGAGTTAATGGGGCATAAAGTAGGTCACGTAGGGTGTTGTAACCAACATGAAAATTTCAGATGCCACAAAAAGTGAAGTGGAAAGGGAATGTTGAGTTTTTAGTGGGGCAATAAGATAATATAAGTTACTTTTTAAAAGTTCACTCTGTCTTCTGCAATGAGATTAGTCTGTTATATAAAGAAGAAGGGGGATGATTTAGGACACCATTATGAAACTCCAGGTGAGAAGTGATGATAGTTGGAATCAGGACAATAACAGGGTGGTAAGTGGTCAGTTTCTGGATCCATTTCCCTACAGGAGGTTTACTTAAGACTGCCCTCCTTTTTGTCAAGATTTCCACCAAGCATCCTAATCATTCTTTCTTCCTCCCTTCCTTCTTTCCTCTCTTCCTTCCTTCTTTCCTTCCTTTCTTTTCTTCTTTCCTTCTTTCTTGTTTTTAATCTTTCTTCAACAAGAGTTTGCAAATCCATATATGAATCCATTCTCCCCCAAATGGTCAGTGAATTATTTTGGGAATATTTGTGGCATATGATAATGATTATTCTATTTATAAACCCCAATACTTTACAATGGGGGATAAATAACATTTACTGACCACTTGGGTCTGACAGAATTACACGCTGGTCTACTTTGCTCATCAGTTCATAATGCCACACTGCTACAAACTTTTGAAAGCTATGTTTTAATTCCATGTGTGAGTTCTTCATACTTTGGTCTACACACTATATACATTATGGTAAGACAACTGTAACAATGGTGATATCATTGGTGTTGAAAATACTTAAAGACATAGTGGAATATCTATTATAAAATGTGGAATAATCTGGCACATTTACATTTAGAAAAGGATTTCTATAATAAAATCATAAAATTTTTTATTAGAAGAACTTTGAAAATACACTTTAAAAAATAGTTAAGAAACAATAAATGAAACAAATTTAAATAGGAGAGATTAAATTCAAATCTAATGTAGAATGTTATGAATTTCAGGGTTGTGAAGATTATAGAGAAATTGTCCCTGAAAATCATCAGCAAGAGAGCAGTCATCTGTTCTGTTGTTTAGATACCCATCTACTACCTACAAGGGTTTAGTTAGTCCCTTGAGGTTTTTCAGCTCTGGTTCAGTGATCCATGATTAGTTAATAATGCATTCCAGGACTTAAGAACTCATGGTTTAGGTTTATTGTCTACATGACTTAAGTCAATGATTTTTTAAAACGCATCTGTATGGAGAAGATTTAGGGGCATTTATAATACTTGATTTAAATTTAAAATTTTTATTTGTTAAAAACTATAATTAAAGGCAATTGTACTCAATTATACAATAGATATCAAGTTTTAAGATACCAATGACTCACAATATTTTTTCACTTACACAGTTAGTTCAATGCATTTGTGCACTTATATGGGATAAACATTATTTTACCAACACTGGGCATATATTTAAGCCTTTCATTTTCAGAAATAAGTAATCGGCTATAAAGTTGGTAGCTTTGTATTACTTTTAAAAATGTAGACATGCAAAACTTCTCATGTAAAAAGTACAGTAAATACTTTATAATATATTATCATCATCAACATATCTTAAAAATGACTTCATACTCTTTAAACATTTTGACTTATTTTTTTAAGATTCTGATGCAAGATGTGCATATAACATTTTAGATAATAATGCCATAATATTAAGTTTTGCAAAACAAGCTTATGCATAATAGGACAAAATATTCTATAATACACGTTTAGTGGCTAAGTTTTATATGATCTATGTCAATAGATATCTAAAAATTTGTGCATATGTTTAAATATTATTAGTATTGTTAAATTTATTTTAATAATCTAACTTTGAAAAAATATTCTGCTTCTTTTTTTCAAGTTTTTAGGTAAATTTAACTGAAAATAATCATGAAGTAATAATGTGGACAATTAAAAATATTTTTAAAAATAGCCTGAGCCCAGAAGGTCAAGGCTACAGTAGCCATGATCATGTAGCTACACTCCAGTCTGGGTGACAGAGTGAGACTCCTACTCAATCAATCAATCAATATTTTTAAAAAGTAAGCATTTGCAACTACTTAACTATGTGAATCATTCTTATTTTTTGCTAAATTAATTACTCAAACAAAATATAAAATAATACTGAAATTGGTAAAATGTTGCACATTTTATAACAAGATCTTTATCAAATGCTTGTTCTCAAACAGACTTAATCTCATTGATATACTGTATTTGTTTTCTATCACTGTGCAATAAACTACCACAAACTTTGTGGCTTAATGCAACTCACATTTATTTGCTCTTAATTCTGTAGGTCAGAAGCCCAGTGCGTCATGAGTGGCTTCTCTGCTGAGGGTGGGGCCAAGCTCCATATGTAAGCTAGGCTGAGTCCCCATATAGAGTCTCTGGAAAACATTCTCTTCCAAAGTCATTCTTGCAATTTGCAGAAGTCAGTTCCTTTCACTTGAATGTCTGATATTCCTTGTTCTTGTTGGGTGTCAGTGGATTTACTCTCAGCTCCTAGAAACTGCCAGTTTCCTCTGACCTTTCCACCCTCAGGGCCAGAAATAGGTCATCTCCTTTTGCCAAGTTCTTATCATAATTTGAACCTCTCTGTAGTAATAGCCCATTCCCTTTTCATGGATCATTCAAAAAGGTAAAATCCAGTGGACAATCTTCCTAATTTAAAGGCAATTGACCTGGAACATTAATTACATCTGTAAAATCCTTTTACACAGCACCTAGATTAGTGTTTGATTAAATAAGTGGAAAAATGTTTTTGTATACCAGAGCATAAGAAATCTTATAGTTCATTGTAGAACTCTGCCTGTCACAATTTATTTTTTAATTAATAGAAATGAAATTATGCAAATTTACATATAAAAGCATATTTTATATAATATTTAATTAAATAAGTACCTTACGGATTTAAAACGCATCAAAAGTCACAGGCTTAAGAGAAGACTTTTGCATGGAAAAATAAAATACATCAAATATTGATCAATTTTAGATAGGCTACTCATTCTAACTGTAAGTGGTAGTACAAAAGTAATATGTTAATGACATGGAGCTCATATTTGTAACCCCCCATAATATTTTCCTGCCCTTTCAATGTTTTTATAGATGTTGAGTACAAGAGTCCAGTAGTATGAATTAAGATTTCTATTTCTATTTATCAGAGTAATAATTCTTAAGTTTGTTTTTTTTTTTTTTTTTTGAGTTGGAGTCTCACTCTGTCGCCCAGACTGGAGTGCAGTGGCCGCTCCCGGTCACCGCAGCCTCGACCTGCTGGGCTCCGGCGATCCTTCCGTCTCAGCCTTCCAAGTAGCCGGAACTACAGGCGCGCGCTACCACGCCCGGCTAATTTTTTGATTTATTGTAGAGATGAGGTCTCGCTTGCCCAGATGGGTCTCGAACCCGTGGGCTCAGGCAATCCACTCACTCAGCCTCCCAAAGGCGCGGGATTACAGGTTGAGACACCGAACCTGGCTATTCTTAAGGTTTTTGAGGCAGTTATATTATCAAAGGAACCATTAATTAATTTTAGTAAATAATGTATATGAAAATAATTTTAGATTTACAGACAATATGCAAAGATAGCACAGAGATTTCTTCTCCCAGTATCAACTAATGTTGACATCTCACATGACCGTGGTTAATATATCAAAGATAATAAATTGACATTGGAACAATTCTATTAACTAACTAGACACATTATTTGGATTCCCCCAATTTTTCCAGTAATGGATGTTTCTGCTCCAGGATCCTATTTAAAATACCATGCTGAATTTATTAGTCATAATTATCTTCAATCTATGCAGATCATTCCTTGTTTTTCATGACCTTGACACTTTTGAAGGGTACTGGTCAAGTATTTTAAAGACCATGTCTATTTTTTGTTTTCTCATGATGAACTGAAGGTATGAATTTGGTGAGGAGAATATTATAGTGGTAATGTGCATTTTAAATTATGGAACATTAGAGGGGTACATAATACCAGCATGAGTTAACAATGGTGAGTTTAACTATGATCACATATTAACATGCTATCTGCAAGATTTCTCCACTGTAACGTTATTATGCTTTTCATTTCATAATCTATGCTTTATAATGAAGTCCCTAAATCCAGTCCATACTCAGTGGAAGAGTGTTCTACCAAATAAGTTGTGGGCATGTATTTAAATCATCACAGTAATTAAGAAATATTTTGTGGAAGATACCCTGAGCATATGCAAATATTGTACTTCTCCTTAGGGTTTCTTCAGTAATTTTTGCAGTTTTCAATGACGCCTGCCTGCAGCAATTCTTACTGTGCTAAGTAAATTGTGATTTTCTATTTCCCCCATTTCTTATAACTGTTTTAACTAACATTTTTTCTGTAAAGACAATTTGGTTCTCCCCTCCAATGTATTTACTTATTCATTCTCATTTACTTATTTTTCCTCTTGTATATTTAATTATTCATTTATTTATTTTCCCCTGTATATTTAATTATTCATTTATTTATTTTTTAGCTTATAATCCAATACTATAATTAGTTATATTTAGTTCAAATTGTTGCAGCATAGGTTCTGGGTTCTTTTCCAAGTAATGTCCCCGTGCCCCCATGTCCCTGCTCCTTTTTAAGCACTTCTTTACTTTCTGGCCCTCAAGGATGCTCCAAGTTCCTCTTGTTAAATCCTTGCCCAATCTCAGAATTGCCATTTCTCCAAGGAGCCCTAGAATTTGTGGTGCACAGAAAGAACCCACAGCAACAAAACATGTAAATCTAGCCTAATGACTAACTAGATTGACACACTCTCTCACACTAAAAAGATGGGCTAATTTGCTGGAGGTTTTTATTTTTTCATTTTATTAATTTCTGCTACTTTCTTGACTTTGGGTATCTCCTTTCCACTCTTCCACCAATAAAACCTATCACTTGCAAGCTCACAACTGCATTGTATTCTTCATTTTGCTTGATGCTGTTAGCAGGGTGATGGGATCTGAGACTCGGAGGGGAGAGTGTTCTCTGGCTTCAGACTAAACTATGGTTTTAGGCAGGCTCTATGAGCCTAGTTCTCAGGCCTGTGATCCTAACAAGTTTTCCTGCCTTTCTTCCTTCCAAGTAGAATGATTGACCTAACAGGTATTCCTGTCCCTTCCTGGCGGTAGCACTGTTTTCCCTGTGGCCCCTACTTCTAGTCTCCCTGGATTTCACCAGTATTTTCTCAGACAGTATTGGTGCTTCTCCCCTAGGAATGTTGCCTTTTGTCCTAGGGAAGTTAGGAGAGATGGGTTAGAGTGGAGAGTCTGCCTTGGTTGCTGTTTCTGTTCTCCACATGATACTGGAGAAGCTTTCTGAGAAGGCTTCTTGTAAGCTGCTGGGGAGTTCATGTGGAAAAGACTACAAGACAGTGCAAACCTTCCTCTGACTGTGTCCCCAGCAGCTTCACATTCTGCTAGTTCACACCTTCAGCAATTTATTAAAAGAAAAATGTGTTGCCACATAGTTTATTTAGCATCCAGGAGGCATCTGCTCCAGGTAAGCAAATGCTTGGGTCAGATTTCTCCTTTGAAGTACCTGTCTCACCAGATTTCTGGTTGGTTGTTTGATCTGTGTCCTCAGTTCTCTGATAGATTTAAGAAAAGTCCTTAATTTGTCACTTTTCCAACTTTTTTCTTGTAAGTGTGGGAGAGATGTTCTTCTCAGCTCTGCTACTTTGAGATAAAACAACCCTAAATTTCATTTTTAAATTATCTGAAAGGAGAAATGGTATGTTAACAGTAGAAAAATTATGAATAAAATAAAAATGTTTGCATTATGTCATTGTCTTCCATGTTTTTCATATAGTTAATTATAATATTGATGGCATTGTGTATACTGGACATCAACACCCAGAATTGTCCATGGTTATTTTCTCAGTATCGTAAAATCATAGGTTTCAGAAGACTTGGAAAAGGTATTATTTTCCATTTGAAATGATATAGCATTGCAGTTTTTAATTAGGATATTTCATGAACTCACTGATTTCAATGCAAATTTCAGTGAATCTCCCAATTATTAATTAATTCAGACAAATCTCAATTTACACAGCAGTAGAACTATAAATTTTATCTCTCATCAAGGACACATAACATAATAAAATAAACACATCTGAAATTTTACTGACCTAATACGTTTAATTAGGTCCTAATTTCATCAAGTCTTAAGAGGCAGAGGAAATATTCAGTTGAAACCAGATAACTCAAGTGTAATTTTTGCTGTAGCCACTCAGAATTTAAGAAAATACAGCACACAAACTTGTAACAACATAGCAACAACAGATGGCAATAATTAATTAACATTTAGCAACTATTATTTTGTGGCTAAGTAGTTTTATTAATGTGTGAAGGGAGAGGAGATGATTTAGCCTGCACTACTGTATGTTCATTGAGTGTTTGAACACCAACATTATCTGAAACCAACTGCAACTTCTCTCAACGCTGGCGGTATTCTTTCTTTTATCACAGCTTTAGCCAGCAAACACACCAAACCCAGTCCTCAGAACTTTTGTATGTGTAGCAGTCTCTAACAGGCTGACAGACTATAAACCAGGTCATCTAAGCAAGCAAGATAGGGACTACTGCATCTGAGCTGGAGTTGGAGAGAACTTGTCAGAATTTTTTTAAGACTTTAGATATGTCCTTTTGCAAAAATAGAAAGCCACTGGACTGTAACCAGTCAAGAAAGTGTTAGTTTTGAATTATGACACTGTTCATCCATGACAACCAAAAAACTCTGACATTTGAAGCAGGAAAGAATTCAATCATTTTGAAGACAAAGTTGAAGAAATATTGTAGCCAGAAAATTATTATAAAAATTATATAAATAAATGTAATGTATTGTACACAGAATTTTATTTTAGTATGTTGCTCACTTTTCCTCCTGGAAGGAGAGAAAATTGGAAAAAGTCTTTTTTCTCTAATTTCCTCATGTTAATTAATGTATTCAGTAATTTTTTTCCCCAGAATGAAAAACAGTTATCATTGTGGAATCAATGAAGCAATAATTTTGCTTTCAGAAAGACATGAAAGCTTAAGAGAATGAAACTGCCATATGTTTGTCTTGTTTTGTATCTTGCAGTAATATAATTTTTTTATTTCCAAGTTTTAATAGTATTCATGTAAAATGAATGGAATATTGAAAAAATAACCCTAAATACTCTAACTTTATAGATACAGCTACTCTAAATTAAATGAACTATTTTCAAAATTTAAATCAAAGTGTTTTATCCATCACATTATATTAAACTCAAGGGGAAATGTTTTATACATACGCAATTGTTTCATGAGTTGCACATTTAATGCCACAAAGAACTTTAATTTTGTGAAACCTATTTTCAATAGTTGAATATAAAGTGGCAGAAAAGTCATTTATTTCCATGGAAGTATCACAATTCTAAAGACAAAAATATATGTCATTCAGTTTAAGCGTATGTACCTCTGTAAATACTGAGGCTTCCTTCAAGCATTATTTTGTACATCCTTAGTTTCAAAATAAATTTCAAAATAAATTGCATATTAAAACAAATTGTAAATTTTGTCTTCATTCTTAAAAAAACAGAATTATAGACCCCTTGATTGTTTATAATTTGAGATTTAGTGATTTCATGTATCTTATCACTTATATGAAATCAAATGTAAAGGAAGTCTACCATAAGTATTGGTAATTGTGTGTGTATATATAATACCAATATGTGATATATATAGATATATAATTAAATAGGTAAAAGTAAAATTTCTCTTTATTCACAAATTAGTAGGCAAATTGAGACTTTTATACATTGTAAATAGTTGAGCAATATTAGAAAGCATAGTATGTTAGCTACCCTTAGAGCTTTAAAAATATAATATGGTTTGAGGATACAAAGAATAAAGTAATAAATACACTTTGAAGAGTCAGAGAGAGTTTTGAGGGAAAAAAGAGTTATTCCTGAGGTGAAAATTTAGAGACAAAAAGAAAGATGCAATGGCATTCTAGTGGGGAGGACCAGCTTAAATGTAGAGAAAAATATGGAGAATGCTAGGTTTGGGGATAGAACATTGAAGAAAAAAATCACTATTTTCATTTTCCTAAGAATTTACTTTTAGTTATATTTCATTTTTCTTCATTTTCTACTTAATTTCCTAATCATTTTCAAATTACTTAACAACTTTATGCTATGTATTATGTCAAAGTCTCTACTACTGGCATTCTGATGAATTCATTTAGAATCTTGTTAATCTTTTAATATTTTTTCTGGGAAAGAATTGCTCTGGTTATTTTACCACTCCATAATATTCTAACAATAAAGCAATGATTCTAGAGCCCAAAAGGTTAAACTAGCAACCAAAGTCTCTAGTACAAAGAAACCATTATAGATCACCCCCAAAATATTCTGGTCCTTGAAGTATTGGCAATTGAAGGTAGAATGTTCTTGGTTTACATATCACTGGAATGGAAGGTAAACATTAATACAAAAGTGAAGACCTGATTTAGTAAAACCAGTGCCCTGTTCTCATGAAGAATTTTCCTGGTTACTAGGAAATAGCCACATAGATAAGATTTCCAAGGCAACTGCTAGAATATAATTATTTGAGAGTTGAGGGCTCCACCACCACTAGCAGATAATTATCTTCCTAAATACCAGCAATTTATTCTAATAGCCTTTAAAATATGTTTTTCTGTTGTCTGCAGTATGTGTTTATCGTTTTATAATTAATTTCAGTAAAAAAGTGTATCTGCCAATATGCCTGAGTCTATTCATTTTCAAAAGAACATTACGTATCGTTGTGTGTGTTATGGAAAAATGTATTCATGGTTCATAGTTCTATAATACACACTTTCATAACGAATTGATGTTAGCACTTTAATAGTACAAAATTAAAAGCTTTATAAACAAAGTAACCTCAAATATTGTATTTTACGAAGACATAATTTCAATGATTTTTTGTTTGCTTCTTTTCATTTTTTAAATAAAATGTATTGGGTTTGTTTTATATGGTAGAAAGTATAAGAGGAAATGCCCAGAATCTTATTTCATAGATTACCTGGGTGGACATTTTTAAAAACAAAGCAATACATGCATATTTTTAAAGAAATCAAAAATTAGAGAAAAGTATCTTTAAACATATCCTCCTATCTTCAGCATTTCAGGTAAAATTTAAGTGTCAAGCATTTTGACTCTAAGATGTATATCTCAAGTTAATCTATGCTCTCTGAATTTAGGGATGGTCATCTCAGAAATAATTGATGTAAATCAGTGGCATTAAAGAAAAGAAAACATGGTATAATTATAAACTGCTTCAGATAATCTATTTAAAAATTTCTCTTAACTGAAAGGAGAGTCAGTTGAAAGAATTCTGTGTTCCTTTACTAGTCAAGGGGAAGTAGAGTTTTTCTATGAGAGAGAGTGAAAAGGATTTTGACATCTTGTCACAGATAGATTCCACATGGTAAGTATTAATAGTATGAAAGGAGGTGAAATAGAAAACAAAACAAAATCATGCTCTTAGAGATTGCTGGATGCCAAACTATAGACCTTAATAAGTGTAATTCCACCTTACTAATCATCACCAAATACTCATGGTTTGATTAGAAGACCCAGATAAAAACAAACAAGCTTCTATCTTCCTAATAATTACTAAAAATGTTAACTTTGTATGAACTCTGTGTTTCATTAAATTATATGGAAAATTTTGTTCTTCCCTCAAATTGTGGCTGCTATGGCAATAGATACCGCTTCCCACATATTACCCATCAGTTAACTGGCCAATGCATATATAGGAACAAAGCAAGAGGACACAGAACCCAGTGGCACTTTTGCTTATCTGGAAGTCAGTGCTTTTATTATCATTGGGTTTTTCCATAACACAGGTGTTAGAGTTCTCAGGGATGGCAACATATTCAACTCACTGTCCTCTGTGAGAAAATAAACGTTTCTCAGAGGATTTGGCATGGATCCAGTCCAAGTCCAGGAAAATGTTGCTGTTAAATGTGACATTCTGTTATCACAGGGAAATGATTCATACATTGCCCACTATATCATGCCTTTGAAGTTTCCTTTTTTGGATTATGTCCATAATACTCAATATAACATCAAACACATGTTACATCTTCTAGTTGAGTTGGGCATGCCATTGATATGCAATGTTTTGTTGGTGATGTTATTTTTTAAGCCATAAATTTTTCTTCTCTGTCAGACCGTCAGGTTGAAAATATTCCTCTGATGTTTTACACTCTACTTATTGTCTTACTGGTGAAGTCTTGGTTTCTTATTTCTTTGAAAGATAGTTTGTCTGCCATTATACTTGAGTCTCCTTTTTCAAAAGAACATTGCATACTGTAGTATATAACAAGGAAAAATATACTCATGTTTCATAGTTCTTAATACACACTTTTATAAAAGTGAATTAATATTTAGCATTTTAATAATATGAGATTACAACCTTTATAAGCAAAGTAAAGTACTCCTCAAATGATACTTTATGAAGACATACTTTTAACAGAATTTGTTTGTTTACACTTTCTTTTTAAATAAAGCTTATTGGTTTTGTTTTACATGGCAGAAAGTATAAAAAGAACTGCCCAGGATCTCACTTCCTAGATTATTTGGGTAGATATTTTAGGGAAGTACTACCTTTTATTCTAGAAAGTGCTTTGCAGCCAATGCTTATTCGTCCACTCATAAGTTTTCATGGCAAATTTGTGAATTTTCATGTCATCTGCTTAATGTAATTCAAAGCAAGTAAGATACCTCTTTGATTAATCTGGATCATTAGAACCCCTTTTTTGACAGCTTTATTGAGATATAATTCTTATTTTAAGTGTAAAATTCAGTGACATTTAGGATATTTGCAGAGTTGTTGAACCATTATTACCTAATTTTAGAACATTTTCCTCACCCACTCAAAAGACCCATATTCATTACCGTCAATTCCCACTACCTGCCTGATCGCCACACACAAACCAACACACACACACACACACACACACACACACACACACACGCCCTAGGCAATGCTAATCAACTCTCTGTCTCTATAGATTTATCTACTTTGTACACTTCATATAACTTAAATCAAACAATATGTGACTTTTTTTTACTTAAAATATCTTTTCAGCCAGGCTCAGTGGCTCAGCCTGTAATCCCACACCTTGAGAGGCTGAGGTGAGTGGATTGCCTGAGCCCGTGGGTTCGAGACCTGCTGGGCAACTTGGCGAGAACTCATCTCTACAATAAATAATAATAATAATAAAATTAGCCGGGCGTGGTAGTGCGCCCCTGTAGTTCCAGCTACTTGGATGGCGGAGGCGGAAGGATCACCGGAGCCCAGCAGGTCGAGGCTGCGGTGGTCGGGAGCGGCCACTGCACTCCAGTCTGGGCGACAGAGTGAGACTCCAACTCAAAAAAAAAATAAATAAATAAAAATAAATAAATAAATAAATAACTTTTCAAAGTTCACTAAATCGTAGCTTGCATTATTACCTCACTTCTTTTTATTGCCTAATTATATTTCATTTTATGTATACACCATATTTTATTTATCCAACTGTCAGATGATAAATATTTGAGTTGTTTCTACATTTTGATTATTTTGAATAATGATGCCAGGAACACTTGTATAAAATTTTTCGTGACACAAGTTCACATTTTTCTAAAAATATTATTACTTAGTGATGTGGTAACTCAGTTTAACTTTTTGGGAAGCTGCCAAACTGTTCTCCAAGTCTTAATTTTACATTCCCACTAGCAGTGTATGGAAGCTCCGATTTTTTCCATATTCTTGTCAACACTTATTATTTTCCTTTTTCAAATGTTTTATTACAGTCATTGCAATGTGTGTAAAGGAATATTTTATTGTGTTTTTAATTTTCATTTCCTTGATGGCTAATGATGCTGTACACTTTTTCATATTCTTGCTAGTCATTTGTGTATCTTCTTTGGAAAAATGTCTACTCAGATATCTTGCCTGTTTTTAGTTTTAACAATATCATTTGTCTTGTTATTATTTGATTGTAAAAGTTATTTTTATATTCTATATACAAGTCCTTATTAAATACATAGTTTGCAAATATTTTCTCCCATCATGTGGGTTGTTTTTTCACTTTTTTGATGATTTATTTTGATGCACAGAAGGTTTAAATTTTAATAATGCCCAAATGCATCTATTTTTGTTCTTTTGTTGCTTTTGATTTTGGCATCATATCTAAGGAACCAGTGCTTAATATAAAATCAGTCATCTATTTACTGTCAAGGTAGCCAAGCCATTTTCTGAACATTCTTAAAATGTAATTGTACAAACTACTGCATTTTCAGACTAGCTTCTTTTACTTAGTAATATGAATTTAATATTTATACATCTTTGTGTTGGTTGGTAGCTCATTTCTCTTTATCACTGAATTGTATGGAAGTACCACAGTTTTGTATCCATTCACTTATTGAGAGATATCTTGATCATTTCTAGTTTTTCACGATTATGAATAAAACACTTGTTTGCAGGTTTTTGTGTGGACATCTGTTTTCAAATCTGGTGGATAAATACCTAGGTATGCAGTTGCTTGACCATACAGTAAGACTGCATTTACCTTTGTAAGGAAATAACAAATT
This sequence comes from Tarsius wallacei, assembly GCA_963574415.1. Lineage (NCBI taxonomy): Eukaryota > Metazoa > Chordata > Mammalia > Primates > Tarsiidae > Tarsius > Tarsius wallacei. Next base: position 20,370 of record CAUYQG010030772.1, on the reverse strand, counting down.
GTCTTTCAAAATAGTTACACTATTTTACTTTCCTAAAAAAAAAAAAAAAAAAAAAAAAGCTATTTTGCGCTACACCAGGATTTGGCATTGCCCAGTTTTATTGAATTTTAGACATTCTCATAGATTTGTCATCTCTATCCTATTTAATCATTATTTTTTCTTACTAGTCTTAATACAAGCAGGCCAAGAGTTTGTCTCTATAAAAAGCTATGCTCACCTTCTATTCAGAGGTTTTCAAATTGTGCTCAGTTGTAAGTGGTTATGTTAATGTAGGAGCTATCTTTCAGTGGTGGATTTCTATACGAAAGAAAATGTTCACTGTAATAAAATTTTTAAAACCATCCCAGTATAGAAAATGTACCACATAAATTTTGTAGCTCAGAGGCAAAGAGCGTTTGCTCTTCCTTCACTTTGTATATATTTTTCCTCCTCATCAACCCCATTACCTTGTTTATAATCCTTACTATTCTTCACTTATTTATTTTCTGTTCAGGCTATATTCATCCTATTTTACATCGCTATATAATTCACAGTAAGCCAGTGTTCATAAAAGCATGTTATTTTCCCCCTTTCACCCTTTTATCTGAGACAGAGTGGCACTTTCACTAAGCTCAGACATAATTTGTGTACGTTGAACTTGCTGAACACCTGGCTATTTTCCAAACTCTATAATTATCATTTATTCTTTCTTGAAATTGTTTTCACCCTCTTTTTCTCCTACAGTATATATATGTTTCACAGAAAGAGTGACAGGTATTAGCCAAACTCAGTAGGTCACTCAAGAGTTCTCATGGTGACCTCTTCTCCTGGATATTAAGTTGCACAGAATAAGCTTTGTGGGTTTTTGTACCTTCAGTGTTGATTCTAAAGATGGCACAGCAAGATGTTCATTTGTTATAGGCTTCCTGGTCACCTGGGAGGTCCCTTTAGGCTGACCTGGCTTCTCTCGCCATTCACTCTGGTAATTCTTCTAAAAATAAACAGTGATTTAATAATTCGTACCAGTTGTACATGTGGTGTAGTCCCCTTCAGAGAGTAGAACAATTACAAAACACAAACGACGAGAGATCCTCGATTGAGATATTCCAAATTGTCTCAACTTCCTCTTCCTACATCTACTTCAGTCTTTTTTGCTTGCCAATTCTGTAAAAATAGCTTTGACATTAATCAATATAGAACAGAAAGAAAACATGGTTAATTGATAAACAAAAATAATTTAGAGTGTTAATTAAAACTAGTAGTATTAATATTCAAATTTTATGTCAATTTTTACCCTGAAGCTATAATCTGCTCAGTGCTCTAGAAAATATAGTTATAAATATAGTTATAGTTATGTATTTTTGTTTTATACCTGAGAAATAACCTTTAGGGTTAAGGTTATAATTTCTGCTTGCATATTTAACATAATTACATATATATTCAATAGGGGATCTTTTAGAAAATCACTCCCTGGAATGTGGTTCTATAAATGTTGTATTTTGAGCCAAATTAAACAAGTAAAATGCCAAATTCTCAATCTAAGGAAAAACGTTCCCATCTGCTGTAATTATATAGAATGAGAAAGATAGTAAACGTATTCCATTTATTGAACACAAAAGAGACACTTATTTTCAGACAAATTACTGGGTTTGTTGGTTCTGTTAGTGCTGTTTTCACTTAAGCAGAGTAATGTGTACATTTATTCAGTTTTATGTATTAGGTAGTTAGCTATAGTTACATTTTACTAAACCTTTGCAAATATTCTTTGGCCAGAGGCAGACTGTAATGGGACATTATTCTCTATGTAATTAGTTACAAATATCCAAACTGACAGTTTGTTCTGGTGAGTGCTTACTGGGAATTTAAGCATTTCTTCAGTGAGGCACAAAAGTAGTTTCACTCAACTCAAAATTTATACTCAAGGAATTTACACCTAAATTAAAAAATAATGACACTTTCCATCCATTTTAAAAATTCTGAAGTAATATATGCAGCACACATGTTTGTAAATTCTTTCTAAATTTCTTTGTTAGACAATCTGTCTTCCCAGAAAAAAATAAGAGAAATACAATAATGATCAAATTAAAATATTACTTATCCATAAATAAAAGTTTTATTTTGTTCTGTGAGTGCAAATTATCCAGGCTTTACTAAAAATGAGAAAAATAAAAATAAATAAAAATGAGAAAAATGAGAAAAAATACAATAAATAAAAATGAGAAAAAATAAAATAAATAAAAAAGAAACAAAGCTCATCATTCCTGAAGCAGGTCTTCTATTTACATACTTTATATATAAAAATGGGAAATAGGTCCTAGTGATTAGCAATGCCACCAAGCATTTCTCATAGCAATCTTGACTACCTTCAGTAAATGGTTATTTCTGTAACATACACCTCTCTATTTTATAATGCAAATGTATTATTTATGTGTATAACAATTCTGTTATTGGAAAAAGTTAGCTAATTTTTAAAGTTATTGATTTTGCATTGTGAGTTATATGCTCTTTTATCTTTATGACAAAAATAAATAAAACACATGAAAGAAAAACAATTAGTTTATATTTTAACTGTGTTACTTAACAATTACATTTGGTTCACAAAAATGTAGGGAATGAGGTAGAATTAGGTGGCAATCAAGTGATCTAGGCCTCTTCCTCTAAACAGCTGCCCTTACCCAACAACATCGCTTCTCTCTAAGTTTCACACCTGTGACTTTCAATCTTACACTGCATTATACTACTTCATTTATTGTAATTATTAGTGTACACATATTTTTTCAATCTATTGTTAGCCTATTAAGGGCACTGGCTAATATTATTTATGTTAGAATATATTATCCTGAGCATAAAAAGACATATATATTGCTCATTGTATTCAAGGTTAACTTTTGCATTAAGTAGGGTAAATTGTTTTAGCTTCTTCATTAGATTGGCTCATACTGCTTTTCCGGATGAAGTTGATTAAGCAGGAGTTTCTCTTTTTATCTTAGTATGGAAGGCTTTGGGAAGACCAGAGAGGATTATACAGACAAATATTTGGGTAACACAACACAGGTCTGATCTAAGCTAAGAAAAAATCAGAAAAGATTAATAGAGCTATTAATAATGAACACTCCTATTTATTGGGTATGTGCCTGGAGCCAATCCCCTGTGATACCTGTTAATAAGTGACACTAATGACAAATTTATTTAGTTAGAGCTTTTAGGTTGAGAACATTTTCTCATCTCTCCACTTCCTTACCACTCTCTTGTTTCTTCACTCTCCTGCAGAAGCAGTGACCTACTTGCTTCCTTGGTATTGGCACCTGTTACATCTCAGACCACAGATCTGTGTGAGGTATTTCGTTCTGGGACAGAAGGCAGTAAGTTTAAATCAGAGGAATTTAGCTTATGATGTGTTGGGCTGAAACTTGAAAAAACACTAAAGAATCAATTTGGAAACAAAGTGAGAATGGAAAATTCGGGGGTGGTGCTCAATTGGGTAGGTCTACATTTTAGCAGTTGATTAGTAAAAGTGGACAATGTAAGTTTCTCAACTTTGTAGGTTACAAGGCCAGTCCTATGCTGCACTTTTTAGAGTTGTGCTCTTGTCTTAAGAGTTATAGATTTGGCCAATGACTACAGCAAATCAGACCATATCTACATATGAGAGGTTATTTTTACATAGATGAATGACCATTTTTAAACAGGCATTGGGCTTAGCAGAAACATGTAAACTTCATCAAAAGCATGAGTCTTAGTTTGCGAACTTCTATGCTTGACTTAGAACTGTGTAAGTGTAGTCATTAAAATTTATGTATGGGTCCTGAGATTTTTTTAGTAAGAACAGAATTTTTTTAAAAATAGGATACAATAAAAAATCAATAGACTTTCTATATTTAGAACTTTTAATCATTAGGAAATGCAACAATTATTTGCTATTTTAATTTTTTATACACAACATGAAGGCAAACATAATAAGTGGTTTTTGTGTCCCAGAGCACTAGTGTATAAAGTTCTGGATTTCAGACAGTGTTAGAGCAGCTGAGTGAAATTCTACTCAATTTCTGTGACCAAAGATGGGGCATTTTTAGGTACTATTATTGGATTCAAATAGCTTGTTCATAGACTCAAGAGACATCCTTCATTCTACCATATGGTCAAGTTAGCTTTGAGTTAGTTAGTTATTCAGACCCTTGCCCATAGCTATGGAATTTGGAGTCCTAAATTATACAGTCTGGGACCTCATGAAACTGAAAAACTTTTGCAGACCAAAAGAAACCATCAAGAGAGTGGGGAGACAGCACATAGAATGGTAAAAAATATTTGCCAAACGTACAACTTACAAAGGCCTAACCACCAGTATCTGCAAGGAATTCAAATGTGCCTAAAGAAAAAAAAAAGCCCTATAAAAAGTGGGCAAAAGATATGAATAATCACTTCTCAAAAGCCAACAGCTACATGAAAAAATGCTCAGCCTCACTAACCGTCAATGAAATGCAAATCAAAACCACACTGAGATACCACCTAACTTCAGTCAGGATGGCCGTCATTAATAACTCAAAAAACAACAGATACTGGACAGGATGTGGAGAAAGAGGAACACTTCTACACTGTTGGATGGAGTGTAAACTAGTACGACCTCTGTGGAAAACAGTGTGGTGATTCCTAAAAGGTCTAGAAATTGACCTTCCATACAACTCAGCAATGTCCTTTCTGGGGATCTACCTGGAGGAACTGAAATAATTCTACAAAAAAGATATCTGCTCTTGCATGTTTATTGAAGCATTATTCACAATAGCAAAAATAAATGGAACTGCATGTGCTGCCCATCGAAAATGGACTGGATAAAAAAATGTGGTACATATACGCGATGGAATATTACACAGCCATAGAAGAGGACAAATTGTGGACTTTGCAGCAACTTGGATGGATTCAGAGTCTATCATACTCAGCGATCTATCACAGAAACAAAGAACTGAGTAGCACATGTTCTCACTCATAAGTGGATCCTGAACATCTATTATAAATACTACAAGAAGGGGATTGGCAGTAGTGGGACACTGCCAAGACAGAGAGGAGGGGAGCACATACTGTCAATAAGGGTACCTGATCCCAAACTAGGCAAAGTGAGGATCAATGGGAGGCCCAAACTTCACCAGTGCAATGACACTTATGTACTTAATCCTGAATTGTACCCCACATCTTTAAAATGAAAAAATAAAATAAAAAAGTAAATATATGTAAAGTATATGGGAGAGCGGGTCTTCATTGGGACCCAAGGGACCTAGAGCATATGTATTAACAACAGCCTCCTTTAAGGAATCTGCTGAAGATTATTCCCAGCTGATATGTTCTCCAGTAGATAAGGCAGAAATCTAACCTAAAAGACAGGTTTCACATGCCTGAGTAACTATAAAATAGAAGGCGAGGCATATGAAAAGATTTACTCAAAAGAGAGAGTGGGTGTTAGGTCTATAGACTCAGCTTTTGATCAATTCAGTTCTGCAATTTCAGAAATATAGAGCAAAGAGGGGAAGTGGATATTAACGTTAAGCTATTTCAATAAACCATTTGAAAAATATTGGCACTTCAGGTAAGACATTGGAGGCTGCTACTACTTCCAATTTGTAAAAATTTCCAGGAGCAACCATTTTTTAATTGACACCACCAAAATCCTTTATACATAGTAATTAAATGATGATAAAACTCATATTTTGATGAGATATTTTCCCAGTTGTATTCAAATATACTGCTCATGATCCTTAGCTAGGTGAGCAGCATCAACTGACCAAAGGGCACCCATTATCTCTTCTACCTGTAGGAGAGAAGGGTTTTACTTTAACTTTCTTTTTAGATGAAAAGTAAATAAGAGAAATATTCATAATATTTTGGAGTAGCTGGAATAAAGAGAGCCTCTTCCTTTTTTATCTTTTTTCTTTCTTTCTTTCTTTCTTTCTTTCTTTCTTTCTTTCTTTCTTTCTTTCCTTCCTTCCTTCCTTCCTTCCTTCCTTCCTTCCTTCTTTCTTTCTTTCTTTCTCTCTCTTTCTTTCTTTTCCCAAGATTTAGACATCTGTTTAACCATCAGTCTTGTGAAGCTGCGCCTATATTACTGCATCAAGTAAAAGGGGCAGTCCAGATAGAAGACAGGATAGGAAAGCAACATCTCTAGATTCTAATACATGAAGACATTTTACTGTTTTTTCTACCCTCGTTTCAACTAATCTCGAGATAAGTTGTACATACCGTTAGAAAGTAACAGAAAAATTGTGAAAGCCAGGTTTAGACCTCTGTAAGCTACCTTCGCTATAAGACTAGAACATTGGGAAAAAGTGAAAATAAATTTAAAACAAAAATTAAATTAGAGTGTTAAAGTAAAATCCTCTGTGACTTAGAAACATAACTAGACAGCTATTATAACCAAAGTAACTGCAAACGGTAATATAGGGCTAAAATATTTTTTAAGGGATATAGCACTAACTTTTGATAGGCATAATTACAGGCGGCGTTTGGAAAAAAAAAAAACAAGCCATAATGCTCATAACTAAATTAGTTGAGTACTTCAAAAAGCAAAATATCCTGGGTAAAGTTTATAATGAATTCAATTATATGTAAAAAAACAAGTAGTCCGTTATCTTCATGGAATTCAGAAAGGACTCAAAGAAGAGGAGCTACTTAATCTGTGACTTGAAAAGAATGGCAAGGTTTATTTTAAACAGAAAGAATAGGAAGCTTATAAAGAATAGGAGAAAATAAAATTGTTGAGAAATTTTGAGGGCTTCGGTGAGACAAGGAGGAACAACATCATAAATGTTCTTATGGGCCATATTAAGAAAATTTTACTTGAAGTCAATGGACAGTCACAGAAGAGTTTAAAGGAGGACGATTATATAATACACCAGGACCCCAGAAAAATAGTGGGTTAGTTATCGAGAAGACCTAGATTACAAAGTGGCAGTAGGGAAATGGAAGAAGGGAAATATCTGAGGTCAAAAGTGAGCAGTGCTAATAGAAATATCTCACTGAAGGTACTTAAAATATAGACTTGGTGGCAGCATATTTAAAGCAGGAAAAAATTAATTGGGGTTCTAGAATACAAAGGAGCTGAACATAAATTATCATGCATTTTCTGTGTGCCAAGTGTTACACTGGGGACTTTACAAAGGTTATGATCACTAACTATTCATATCAGCACCATAAGCTAGGTAGGCATGACAAGCATTGTTACCCACCTATGCTAATAAAACTGGAGTTCAGTTATTTTAAATGGCTTCACTAGATCTCATGCTCATAATAATAAAACATAATCAAGCTTCAAATTGTCTATATTCTCATCAGTGAAAAAAATAGTGGTCCTAATTTTGAAAAACATTGTTGACAATTAATTGCATTAAAGCAAATATGATTAAATACAAATGTGTGCAAAATGTTTTGAATTAAAATACATAGTAATTTATAAGTGAGATAGTGATATGATCACTAAATGAGATAACACAGCTCTTGGGGAAGTTCCTGATACTCTACTAGTAGGTGCTTAACAAATTACAGACAGTCATATTATTTATAGAATATTCCTATTTAAGATAATAAATTTTGTTTTTCATAATTACAAGAGATATTATTTTCACAATCCCATTAAAAACAGAATCAAAACAATAAAATACTTAGGAATTAATTTAACCAAAGAAATGAAAGATCTGTATACTGAAAAAATATAAGACATTCATTTAAAAATTAAAGAATACACAAATTAATAGAAAGCTATCTCAAGTTTATAGATTGGAAGACTTACTATTGACAAAATATTCATGCCACCTAAAGCAATTTATAGAGTCAATAAAATTCCTATCAACATTCCAATGACATTCTTCTGAGAAATTTAACCCCAACTAAGTCAAGAAGCATCTGTGTATGCATATAGTTTTTCATTTGGTTCCAGAATTTTTATTAGGAAATATAGACTATATAATTACACATTGTTGTAGTTAATAATTAGCTAATTTTTCTCCCTAAGCCCAAGATACTAGTTACAAGTGTAAACATACAATTCTATTACAATATTTTCAGGTAATAAAGGAAGATTTCAAGACCATTATGCTTTATTAAAATTTTATTAAATGTGACTTGAATTGTGGAACAGAGAATATCAAGACATGTTAAAAAATGCAAATGATATTTTTGAATGTCATTCATTTTATATATAAAGTCACTAAACTAACATAAAACAGAATTTCTGAAAATGAATTACTTTATATATGTATTAAAATTCATATCTTTGGACTTTTGCCCATATGCACTGAAGAAAAATCCCTGAGAGTGGGGCTTAGGAAGTCTCCATTTTAAAAAATCCTCAAAGAAAAATCTAAAGAACCAAGATTTCTGAGTACCACTGATTCCAATAATTGAGCAAATTATTTATTAATGTCTATTAATTCACTTATTCAAGGATTTGCTAGGCATTGTATACTATAAAGTACAACTAGTACTGTCTCTACTCTCAGTTATTTAAAAACTAATTTTAAGTAATATTTATAACAAACAAATATAACATGAAGTAGCACATAACACAGGCTCTAAGGAAATTGTTAATAATCTAAAAATGCTTTCAGTAATCTAGCAGTAGAGTCAAGTTTTTTATTTGTGACTAGAAAAGTGAAACTTCCTACATTTGATTGTAAAAAGTCACAGAAATAGAAGAGCATAAGATATACACAAATGCATTTCTAAAATGTCATTAGTTTAAGTTTTTACAATGAAGAGATATCCATAGTATACTTATATATAATAACCATAAAAATTTAATATAAAATGTATGAATTATCGTGCTTTTGGAAACATGTTTTGGGCAAATTTTGGTTTGTTTGAATCCTTTCAATAACCTATTCACATAGTCATTCCTATTACAAAATACCTAAAACTGATCTAGATATTTGAAAAGTTGTTTCTGCCTGTTTCAAGGATCACACTTATGACACTGTTGTGGCTTTTTTGAAAACATGATATGTTAGTTGTGTTATTATTGTTTTTAATGCGTATGTGTGTGTGAAGTGGGTCAAATATTAACTCATAAAATGTAGATGAACGCTACCTTTTATTTGGGCATATTTTAAATATAAGTTTTGAAGTTCTCAAAAAAAATCTTCTCTGAAATAATTTTTCATTTTACTTTCACTTGCTCTTTATGTCATTTCACCAATTATTTTGCCAGGGAAGAGTTATTGGACATGTAATTTTTTTCTTTTTTTTTTTAAGATGTGGAGTACAATTCAGGGTTAGGTATACAAACATTGATTATGCAGGTATCCTTGTTGATGAGGTGTGGCCCTCCTTCCCCTAAAAGTTTTCTTCAACTGCCAATCCTACTCCCCCTTCCCTGGCAGTTTCCCACCACTACCAATCCCTTTCTTATAGTATTATGATAATTGTTCAAGGTCTGCTTATCAGTGAGAACATATGATACTCTGTACTTTGTTTCTGTGATAGATCTTTGGGTATGATCGGCTCTAAATCCATCCAAGTTGCTTCGAAGTCCATATGTCATATGTTTGTCATTATTTATGGCTGCATAAAATTCCATTGTGTATATGTACCAACATCATTCTTCTCAGACCTGGAAATGACAACACAGAAATTCATATGGAAACATAAATGACCATGGATAACCAAAACAATCTTTAGCAAAAGAAACAAAGCAGGAGGTATCACACTTCCAGACTTCAAACTTTACTATGAGGCTACAGTAATCAAAACAGCCTGGTATCAGTCCAAGAACAGGCATATAGAACAATGGAACAGGATAGAGATTTTGGAAGCAAAGTCTCAATTTCTCAACCAACTCATCTTTGACAAAGCCTCCAACAGCAACCACTGGGGAGAGGAGAACCTATTCAGTAAATATTGCTGGCAAAACTGGCTGATCACATGCAAAAAATTGAAACAGGATCCCTACCTATCCCCATACATAAAATTAACTCTAAATGGATCAAAGACCTAAACATAAAACCTCAAGCTATAAGAAGTTTAGAAAACGCAGGAGACATCCTTATGGAAATTGGAACTGGCAACCAATTCCTGATCAGAACCGTAAGTGCCCATACCATAAGAAATAAGATAGACAAATGGGACCTCATCAAACTAACGAGCTTCTGCAAAAAAAAAAAAATAAATAAACTATCAAGAGAGCAGGGAGACAGGCCACAGAACGTGAAAAAATATTTGCCAACTGTGAATCTGACAAAGCCCTAATATCTAGGATCTACAAGGAACTCAAACACGCCGAAAGGAAGAAAACAAACAGTCCCATTAAAAAGTGGACAAAAAGCCGGGCTCGGTGGCTCAGCCTGTAATCCCGCGCCTTTGGGAGGCTGAGGTGAGTGGATTGCCTGAGCCCGCGGGTTCGAGACCCGCCTGGGCAAGCGAGACCTCATCTCTACAATAAATCAAAAAAATCAGCCTGGCGTGGTAGCGCGCGCTTGTAGTTCCAGCTACTTGGAAGGCTGAGGCGGAAGGATCGCCGGAGCCCAGTAGGTCGAGGCTGCGGTGGCCGGGAGCGGCCACTGCACTCCAGTCTGGGTGACAGTGAGACTCCAACTCAAAACAAAAAACAAACAAAAAATAAAAATAAAAAAAAAAGTGGACAAAAGACATGAATAGACACTTCTCCAAAGAAGATATATAGGTAGCCAACAGACACATAAAAAAGTGCTCAGCCTCACTCATCATCGGAGAAATGCAAATCAATATCACATTCAGAGGTCATGAATCATTTTTATGATGTATATCTATTGACTTTCTTTTCATTCACCTTGGAGATCAACTATACTTCAAATTTCTACACATTTATTGTGGTCAAAAGAAACTAAAGCCTATGGGAAAGATGTAGCTTTTGGAAGGTAAAACAATTATGTTTACTAGTTACTCATTTTTTATATATAGGTGAATATGAATTAAAGGGAAAAGGGGCCAATGAATGTAGCAAAATATATCTATTGGTGAGTTTTGCTTTAAAAAATATAAAAAGGTGACAGAAAAGAACCCAAATGCCCATCAATGTAGTAATTCCATACTCAGCTATGGTTTAAGAAAATGAGAAAAATCGATATTACAATAGAACATTTGTCAAAACACGGAAACAAAAAATATGTTCTATCAAAGTATATATGGTATATGTTTTAAAGGAATCAGTACATACTTTACTGCTGTTTGGTTATTTCTTACATAATTTTTGGAAAATTATGTAATAAATTTTTGAAAAAAAATGTATAGGTTATATAATTCAATATATAAAAAGAAAACCGGTATAATGTTAAATGCATTGAATAAATTTAATAACATCAATACAAATACGTTCAGTTAGTACCATGGTTAGTTAATTTATTTCATGTTGTTAGTAAAACTTACTTAAAACTTGATTTTTAAAAAATTATTTAAAATAATTGACTATGGACAAATTATATGATTAGAGAGTCAAAGAAAAGTGAATATGTAATATTTTCTTTGGAGACTTGAGAATCTGATAGTAAGGCCCCTCTTTTTCCTGTTGATCCTTTAAGATAGACTCCAAATAAAGAAACAGTAAGAAAGATTATTCAAATTAGAAATTCCATATCCAAATCAAGAGTTCCCCTGCTCTATGACTTTATATGACCTTGAGCATACTCAATCTAGAATTGCTATAGCAATGTCCCTCATGTATACAATGGAAATATCAATTGAACATGACTCATAGTCTAGTTGTAATATTTAACTTACAGAGTTTATTTAAAGAGCTGACTTGTTTGCGCTCTACAGATATTTAATAAAATTCCAGATTAACAGACAAATAAATGTCCTATTTCTTTTAAAATACTCAATCACAAGGTTTTTGGGAATGCAATCATTTTTCTTTTTCCTAAAAGTCCACTTAAATAAATTGTATACAATCTGAAATAATTTCTGCAGTAACAAGTAGAAGAATGAGACTGATTTTCGAGAAAAACTTTCAAATTGAACAAACACATATGCTTTGTCGGTGAAAATTCAAAAACAAATCCAACCTATGGCAAAAATCTCATTTGTAGTGAGATGTTAAGTTGAATAATTTTCTTTTGTAAGAGTATATAACTTTCCTTGGTTAGGCATATGGACCTGCCTTCCTCCTTTATTTTCATTCCTTATGCAAACTTTCTTTTACAAGACCTATTAAAAACAGGGGGCACTTAATTGGCATTAAAAATATCTTGTCGCTAAATAGTGTTGACTTGTACTTTATAATGTCTTTCTTTTTAAGAATTTCATTCTTACCAATGGCAATACAACATGATTTTTCTTTAATGATTCAACCAGTCACTTTATTTTTAGGGTAAGTACTTGTTTTTACTTTTAGCAATTGTCAATGCTTTAGTACAAAAAAAGTGAGGTCTCATCTATTCGCCTGAAAATTCTCAGCCCAATAACATGACAGCTGTCACTTAGAGGGTTTCTAAGCACCACTGTAACACAATAGCTTAATGAATTTATGTTTCTTACTTTGAAGGAAATTGCAGAAGACATTTCTTCTGAAGTTATACATGTGTAGGGTCCATAAAACATTTTAGGTGAAAGCCCTTAAAATCTTTGGAAGAGAGAACAAATATATGTTTAGTGGAAGTTGTCAGGAGTGGTTAAATGAACTAAATGAAATTTTAAAGTCAGTAATATTAATTAAACACATTAGAAAGTAGAAAAACAAGTGAAAAAATGCATGTATTTTTATGGCTGCAAAAAATTAATTTGGTGTGTTATTAGGATTATTTAATCCTCTTTTTTCATAATTGAAATGTCATATAACCCTGAACACTGTTTTACACTACTGTATTTAGAACTCTGCTAGAGATTTTCCATCAGTTGGGAAAAATGATGAATAAAGTAGATCAAATTCAAATACATATTAACAGATATTTAACAATTGTAATTCTTTGAATAACTTTTTTGTCAATTTGATCATTAATTTTAATTTTAATTGTTATTCAGTGAGTGTCTTAGTCTGTCTCTCTCTCCCTCTTTCTCTCATGAGTTAGTTCAATAAACAATTATTGAGCATATTTTATATTCTATGCACTGCTTTCTAGGGATATCCAGATCAAATATGCAACCATTATTTCAAAGAGCGCATAGATCAGAGGTGAAGAGGAACAAGTAATATAGGATGTAGATTGTCTAGTCTTCATCATTCTTTTAACAGGTGTCATTGTTGCTTTGTTGTTAAGTAGTGACTGTCAAAACCATGTACAGTGTCCCAATCACTTCTGTTGTGGTTTATATTGTCTATCCAGTTTCAGATTTGTCACTCTAGCACTGGCAAGGAAGAACTTTTCCAGTCAGCCTATCCCTACTGGGCCTTTGAGACGTTTTGTTGACTGATCCTTAGTAATACCCCTAGACTCACTTTGAAAAAGGAAGATGGACAAACACCAAAGATATGGTGGAGGAGATATTTAAAAGAAAGCAAGGTCTGTAAGTATCTAAAAGTCCAAACATATGTATTTGGTGGGAAAGGTGCTGGGATAGGTAGAGAAAACCTGTGAAAGTGTGAACATAAATGGAATCTTAGAGCAAAAGTAAAGGTAATCCAACCAGAAGAGGAGCTTGTGCTGGGGTAAGAAGTACTGAGAGAAGAGTGCATTTGGAGAACTCAGAGTATGACTGAAAGTTAGAGGCTCAGGGGTGGGGGCTATAAGAAAATGAACAGGAGAACAGAGGTTGAACTTGTTTGGGGACTGGTTTGCAATAACTGGGGAAACCATTCAAAGCAACATATCTGAAAATAAGAAGCAGAAAAAATTTATAGAGCTCATCCACTAAAACATAGAGATTAAATTCAATGAATCATATTCAATATATAAAGCAAATAGACAAACATAGAAAGCAGTTATTTTATTTTAATTAAATTTTTGATTCTTAGTGTGATAATTCTGAAAATAATTCACTTAATAATTGACATTTTCTAAGCAATGAAGGAAATATTTCTATATCAAGGAAATTATAATGTGTCATTTTAGTTAGCACATGTTAAACTATTTAGGCCTGTGTCAGGAAGATTCCAATTCTGATAGTTTACATAGGGTAGATTTACTATTTAAAATTTTTTTCTTGTCATTTCTATTAAATTTTGCAGAGCATATTATTTGTAAATTTAAGTAGAGACAGAGATTCCTGCTGTAATAATTATATTACTTTGTACATGTTTGGCTACTAAAGTGAGAATGGAAAAGATAAATAGAAGAGAAAAACACTCAGCATTAACAAAGAAAACACACATAAGGACAACAACAAAAAAAGTGAGAACTATTTGGTAATGAAAGAAACTCAGAGGGGCAGACATAAAAGGGAATTTTTAAAAGACCACTTCCTCCACCTAAATTGCATTTATCCAATTATTGGGCCCCTTAATGAAACTCCAGAAAGTAAAAAATCTGATGAAATGTAGGAAATCAGTCATGGCTTTTTAAAATGTCCACTGTAAAGCAAATAGTGATTTAAAAAAATCTTGCCTTGTGAATCTTTTGTGTTTTACAGGTTTTCTCATGATAGCCTGAAAATGAATTCAGTTTCTACCCTTAAAAAATTTTTTTTTCACATCACTAATTACAAAGTGCATTGTTCAAGCGGAGGTTTGAGGGCAGCTAAAATATCCCCATCTGTTTCAAAAAACTCATTAAAATGAATCTATGCCATTTCACCGAGCAACTATTTTACAGAAACAAAATTATATACTAAAGTATATTTTGCATTAGCTGGAGCCCAGTAGGAATTGGAAAGACTGGCAGAGACAGTTGGAGATGTCTAATTTTTGTTTGCCTATTTGTTTTAACTAGCGGAGGCGCCCAGGGCACTGCATTTAATAGAGCTGAGATCAGAAAGGTAGACAAATCACTCAGCAAGGTTGATATACAACACAGTTTATGTCTGGATTTTTTTTGCTCCCAGAATTCTGCTTCACGCTGGAGGGCATTCTCTCTCTTCATACTGGTATTCACCAAGGAAGTCATTCTTAGACTTTCTCTATGCTTAGAGAAATTTCAACTGGTCATTGCTAAGAAAGAAAAATAAGTCTGCTTTTACCATTTTAAGAAATGTGTGCATGATAGTTTATATTTTTTGTTTTTGCTTTAAATTCAGAGTTGTATATATGTCAAGAAGTCAAGGCATCTGATTCTGACCTAACCTAGTGCGCACGCATTCGAGTGAAACTAGGTTAATTTCTGTAAGTGAGTTTAAACAAATAGCATCCAACCAAGTTGGAAGAGATTTTGCCTTTTGAACTTAAGAATGATAGAAATCCAGGTATGTGATTGAAAGGAATAAAATATGATGTGATATGCATTTTGGAAAATTTATGTAAACAAATATTTAGCCTGAATTAACTATATCAAGTATAAGATTTAAAATTATTTCCATTTAATAGTGTAGGGTAATACTACCAGTTTGTTTGTGTGTGTATCTGTGTGTAATGTTTACAAAGTGTAAAGCATTTTTTGAGTCAAAACTGCATTCTTCATTTCACAGGTATTATATAAATAGTATTATATATAGCATTCTATTTATATCATACCCGAGATTCAAATACATAAAAGTATTTTTCAAGGACATATCATGGAAAAGTGGCAATAGAGAGAAGAAATCCTCTTTTTTCAATTCTGAATAGCTTTTCTCTTCCATTTTTATACAATTATCTCCTCATGGGATTAGATAGGTAAGAGAACTCCTGAAGTAACCAAGGAAAAAAGGAAGTTTGGCAAATCAACATACGGTGAATAATGACAGTGTTCCGATATAATTGATGATAATAGTCAATACTTTACTTCATTTTTCCTAGTGATCCTCTCTACGAGTTACAGAATTAAACTAATGGACAAAATTCCAAGAGAATTTCCTGGTATCACTCAGCTTTATTTTTGTTTTAAGACCAGACTTGGTCAAATTGATGAAGCATAGATCATCATCATCATCATCATCATCATCATCATTATCATCAGTATGCTCCTTTGTTGTAGCCTTCATTCCATCCATATCATTTATGTCCTCGTGATCTCTACTATATATTTTTCAACCTCTAATTCCCTATTTGGGATTTTTTTTTAACCCAGGAGTGTATCTCAGACTCAACTTTTACTATCTCTAGATCCCCACCAACTCTTAAAATTCTGGAGTTAAATATCCCCTTATGTGTTTACAAAATGAACATTCTTTAGAGTCTGCTTTCTGTTATCCAAAATAAGACCTAGTGTTGTGGATTCTTTTCATCCCCTATCTTAATAGCCATCTAGAATTTTTTTTTAATTTAACATGAGATCATCTAGAGACAAAAATTCAACTAAAAAATAAAGTGTATTTATAATTATGAGACTTGCAGTTTTGCAAGTAAGGAGTAATGTCTTTGAGTAGGTGGCAATGTATACACATTTCTTTTAATATGAGGACTGTAATGACCTTCAGAAAAAGCTATACATTAATAAGAATGATCTGTCATTAAATGTATGTTACATAGTGTTTACACTATGGTCAGAAACTGATTTAGTCAGCCAGGCGCTGTGGCTCACTGCCTGTAATCTCAGCACTTTCCTTAGGAGGATTGCCTAAGCCCAGGGATTTGAGACCAGCCTGGGCAAATTGGCAAGACCTAATCTCTAGGGTGCAGTGGCCCACTCCTATAGTTGCAGCTATTTGGAAAGCTGAGACAGAAGGATCTCCTGAGCCTGGTAGGTTGAGGTTGCAGTAGATATGATGGTGCCACTGTACTCCAGTCTGGGTGACAGAGTGAGACTTGGATTAAAAAAAAATACTACTAATAATAATTTACTCTATTCAGAAATTCATACATGGATAAAATATGGATCTCTGTTATGTCTAGGCACAGTACTAGGTGCAGTGCAAATGATGGTAATCAAGCCTGACATATAGACAAGGCAGTCATTAAGTTCGTCCAGGGCTGCCTTTAGTTCTGGCTCTATTATTCACATGATTTGGCCGCTTTGAGCAAATTCTTAATGATCACTGAGATTGTTTCCTTATATACAAAACAAGGATTTTTGTGGTATCTTCCTTGCAAGATTTTTTCAGGACTTTATTATATAAAGCCTTTAATTATTTAACTCAGTGCTTCCTAGAAAATAGGCAACCTCTGTTAGCTATCATGTCTTTATTTTCTAATATTTATGAGTACATGAAGATTTCATTCACCCCTTGTATTTTATACAATGTATTTAATCCTACTCTTTTAGTTGTGTTTTATTGGGGGAGAGGGTGGGGGCACATGAAAGGATGTATGCTCATTCTAGAACTAGTTTATGGCTTTTAGAGAGCAGTATATCTGACACAATGTACCGCAAACTCTCCCTTAACTGCAGGGGATATGTTCCAAGGCCCCTAGTGGATGCCTGAAACAGCTCATAGTACGGGACGCTATGCCTACTATGTACATATTTTCCTGTACTTCATTGCCTACCTTCAAGTTTGAGGTATCACAACAAAACTAGCAGTTTCTTTTTTCTTCCTTAAAATTAAATTGGTAGAAAATGTGTTCTTACCAGAAATTTTAGCAACTTCAGGACTCAGTTTTTTTTTTCCTCTTCTAATTAAGTTGAGAACTTTCACCTTTCCACTTAAAGCACTTAATATCTTCTTTTTGGCATATCTGAATGGCCAGCAGCACTACTCTCGTGCTTTGGGGCCCTTGTTAAGTAAAATAAGGGTGACTTGAATATAAGCACTGCTAGACCATGACAGTCTATTTGACCATCATCTGATATTCAGGACGTCTACATACAGACTAATAGGTAGTGTGTGGAGGGTGGATACGCTGGACCAAAGGATGGTTCATGTTCCTGGTGTGGTGGGACAGAATGACATGGAATGACATTCCATCACACTACTCAGAAAAATGTGCAATTTAAAACTTATGATTTATTTATTTATGGAATTTTCCATGATATATTTTTGAAGCACGTTTACTGTGATTAGCTAAAAACATGGAAAGCAAAACCAGGGTCTAAGGGGGACTACCATAGTTAATAATTTTCTGTGTATGTGAATGTGTAGATGAAATAAATTATCAGTACACACATAATAAATATTGATCTAAAAATGATTACTGAAAACCTATCTGCACAGCATAGTACAGATATTCAATAGGCATGTCCTTTCATTAAAAATAAATTAGTGAGTTGATATATAATATGACATTTTATTTCCTAAAATCAAGCCAAGATACCTTTTATACCATTTCCATTTTTAACAACGAAAACAGAAAACTTAAAATCACAAATATTTCATGATTGATATCAACATGGCCTTCAGCTCAGAAATTTATTTATTCAGAAACATAAACCATGTATGATGGTCAGAATTCTGAAAGCAGTTGTCACTTGTCTGTTTTTTAAATCTTGTCAGTATTTAAGGATTCACAAACTTTTCAAGGTAGCAAAATACCTTGAACTACCCCTACATTGTATGTTGTATCTTAAACATTTTATAATGAAAAATTCTAATAGGGAGATAAAAGTACATACCATATATTATGTTAATATGAGTATTTTATATAGTAGTATAGCATACAGAATAGCATATTGTATTCTTAGTTATCTATTCTCCAAGTACAAAAATGATCAATTATCAAATTATGATCTAATTTAATTACATGAATACACCAACATTCTCTCAGTCACAGATTCTTTTTTGCCAAATCTCAGACAACAAATTCCATTATGATAGACGCTTAAATATTAAAGAACAGCCGGGCTCGGTGGCTCAGCCTGTAATCCCGCGCCTTGGGAGGCTGAGATGAGTGGATTACCTAAGCCCGCGGGTTCGAGACCCGCCTGGGCAAGCGAGACCTCATCTCTACAATAAATCAAAAAATTAGCCGGGCGTGGTAGCACGTGCCTGTAGTTCCAGCTACTCGGAAGGCTGAGGCGGAAGGATCGCCGGAGCCCAGCAGGTCGAGGCTGCGTTGGCCGGGAGCAGCCACTGCACTCCAGTCTGGGCGAAAGTGAGACTCCAACTCAAAAAAAAAAAAAGAAAAATGGAAAACATGTACCATATTCTCATACTCTGTTTGGTTATTCCATCCACCTAAGCTGAGCATGGACCCTTGAAGGTCTATCAGGCCTTGAAGGGCCTTCAGAGATGCCCAGAGACAACAAAGGTGCAATGTTATGGCTTGAAAATAAAGACAAGAGCCCAGAGAAAGGATGGGTTGTATTGAGTGGAGGCAGACATTGAACCTAGCATAGGCAGACAGTCGATTCTGCTAAATTCTATCTCCCTGCTTCTGCCTTCCTGGGAAGTTCCTGGGTCACACTGTAGTCTGTGTAGAGGCTAAGAGGTGCCACAGGAGAGAGACCTCCTGCCCCACACCTGGTCTTGCCATGGGTATAAGAACTGCCCCATTCCCAGCCCTCCTGAAGTGATTTCTACCATTTCATCAATAAATCTTATTTACCATGCATTTTATCTGGTTTCTTTCCCCCTCCTTTCCCAATTTTTTTTTTTGAGTTGGAGTCTCACTCTGTTGCCCAGGCTGGAGTATAGTGGCACACTCAGAGCTACTGCAGCCTTGACTACTGGTCTCAGGCGAACCTTCTGCCTCAGCCATACAAGTAGCTGGAACTACAGGCATGAGCCCCCACACCTGGCTAATTTTTTGATCTATTGTAGAGACAAGATCTCGTCAAGTTGCCCAGGCTGGTCTCAAACCCCCAGGCTCAGGCAATCCTCTCGCCTCTGCCTCCTAAAGTGCTGGGATTACAGGTGTGAGCCACTGCGCCTGGCCCCACTTTGTATTTAATTGAGAAGTTTTTGTTCCCATGTTGTCCCAACTAGTCTGTAAGTTATACGTTCTGCTTATATTCTGTGAGAGTTATCAAATATTTAACACAGTTATTTAAAATAGTTGAAAGCTAATAGATCACTCTGTTCTGGCCCTGTAGAATACAAGACTCTCAGACTCTGTTCCTTGCAAATTCCTGTCTTCTTCTTTATTTTTTCCTAGTATTTTAGTAACATCACCTTTTTAAAATCCACCCAGATCATTTATTAATGTTATTATTTATAATTAATACTAATTTGGATTTGCCAGCATGTTCATGAAGTTCTTTCTTCATCTCTGTTTCCTGTATCCTGCTCTTTGCTTACAGATTAATTTCCATTTTTCCTCAAGTTCAAGCTTTAGTTATTTTTTTTATATTCAAGCAAGGACCTGTGACTGGTGTGAAAACATTCAGAATCCCTGTGTGTGCCTGAAAATATCTTTTGTGCTCAGCAGCTAGCTAGCCTTAGCACTTTTAAGGTATCAATCAATTTTCTTCTGAAATCTCTAGTTGCTGATCTGCTATTACCTACAGCTCCTATAGGACAACCAGCTGCCCTCCTGCTTCCTTTCACCAATCTGTCATT
>CAUYQG010030771.1:0-12531 GCA_963574415.1 Tarsius wallacei | reverse complement strand
ATTAAAAAGTAAAAAAACAATAGGTGTTGGCAAGGCAGCAGAGTAAAAGGAACACTTCTATATTCCTGGTGGGAATGTAAGTTATTAATATTTCAATCTTTGTGGAAAGAATTGTGGCATTTTCTCAAAGAACGACAAATGGAGCTACCATATGATCCAGCAATCCCACTTCTGGAAATATACTCAGAGGAACATAAATGGCTCTACCAAAAAGATACCTGCACATGTATGTTCACTGCAGCACTATTTACAATAGCAAAAAACATGGAGCCAACCCAGATGCCCATCAAAAGTGGACTGGATAAAGAAATTGTGGTACATCTGCATGATGGAATACTACACAGCCATAAAAGAACAAAATCGTGATTTTTGCAGCAACATGGATGGAGCTGAAAACTGTCATTCTAAGTTAACTATTACAGAAATAGAAAATTGAATGCCACGTGTTCTCATTCGTAAACGGGTTCTGACTGCTGGACACACAAGTGCAAAAGTGGGAACAACAAGATGCTGGACACTGTGAAAGGAGAGATGGAGGGAGGAGAGATAAGGGGCACAAAACCATGCACTGGGTACCAGGTCCACTATCAAGGGGAGCAAGGGCTTGCTAGAAGCCCAAACTTCACCTGCTCGCATTTACTTATGTAGTAAATCCTCACATGTACTCCACAACTCAAATAAAATAAATAAAATTGGCTCTTCAGATATTGCTTACTTTATAGCTGAAGAAACTGAGGCCAAAGAGAGAGAGAATCATTCGAAGTTAAACATCTGAAAAAAGGAGAACCAGGGTCAAAATTCAATTCTTTCAACTTCTATACTGGTGCTTATTCCCCCTTGTTACTCTGTGAATGAGACTATGCTGGGGATGACGGTGAGAGGGAGAAAAGGATGCCTGAATGAAGGAAATGTGCACTTGTAAAAGAGGTGGTTATTTCCCCAACATTCATTCAAAAAGCGTGTATTGGATACTGCTCTTCTAGGCACAGAGGTAAGAGTTGTGGACATTAAAGACAAATAAAACTTAGTCACTGCTTTCCTGAGCTCCTGGTCTAGAGGGTGGGCGGACAAACAAATCAACAATTATGTTGAGTGTGATGGTAAATGAACACCACTGGTGTGCTTTGGAAGATGGATCTTTTGTCAGGATTCTTTTCATGTGAGTGACAGAACTCTTAGCTCAAACTAGTTTGAAGAAAAGAGAGAATTTATTGACTCATATAACTAAAAAGTCCTGGAGGTAGTTGTGATTTCAAACACATCTATATGCAGGGTCTCAAAAACTTTATGAGGACAGCATCTCTCAGCTCTTCCTTCTTTTGTATTGACATAATTTTCAGGTAGTCTTCCAAATGGTGCCAAAGAGCAGACACCTGTGGTCTTACATCTTATCAGCTTAGCAACCCTAGTGGAGAGAGGATGTTTTCTGTCAAGCTGATCTCATTGTACTCATTGGATCACATGCCTATTCTAAAGCAACAAGGGGAAATGGAATACTCTCATGGGCCACGTCTAGGTCAGATGCTTACCCTGGAGGTGAAGGAATGGGATTAGCCTCACTCAGATGACATGGGTTGATTGTGGAGGAGGATTCCTTGTGGTCATGCAAAAGCAACACAGACTGTAACACCAGTTGGAGGAGAGGTGGAGAGGAGGAATAGGGGGTTGTTCTATTTCAAAACCCAACTGGGTATAGTGCAGTATAAAACTAACCATCTGGAGTTAGCATTAGACTCCACAAGTTAAAGGGTCAGTCTTCCTTGCTGTCCTTGCTTCCAGCTCCAGTTGTACTTTGGAGACCCCCATATCACCTGCACTTCTGACGACGGGCTATAAATTTGAGAGTTTCCATGACTCCCTCAGGTTTGATAATTTGCTAGAACAACCTGCAGAATTCATGAAAGTGCTCTACTTATGGTTACAGTTTTGTTATAAAGGACATACACAGGGTGAGGCCTGGGAGGAAGTGGGGGGCTTCCACAGCCTGTCCTGGTAGAGTCAGGGTGCATCACCTTCCTGGCGTATCAATGTGTTTGACAACCCGGAAATCAGTATCCAGAGGTTTTTTTTGGTGGGGGGGGGGTTATTACATAGACACAATTCATTAAATAGTTGACTATGTGATTGAACTTAATCTGCAGTCCTGCTCTCCTTCCTGGAAGTCCAGTGACTGAAAGTTCTAACCCTCTTGTGGTAACCAGGCCCCATTCTGAAGCTATCTAGGAAAACACAGTGAGTTGTATCATTAGCATAACAAAGACACTCCTATAATTCAAGAAATTCCAATCATTTTATAAAAAATGATTTATCAATAAATTGACAAATAAGAATTTTACTTATTCATGGGGGTACATAGTGGTGTTTTGATACATAAAAAATACATAATGATCAGATCAGGCTGACTAACATATCTATCATCTCAAACATTTATCTTTTTTTTTTGCTTTGGAAGTATTCAGAGATCAAAGAGCAGACAAATTCTTTGTCATACCAGAGGGGTGAAGAAAAGCTTCACAGGGAAGTGATATATGAATTGAGTCTTCACACTGGCAAAGCCCACATCTGTGTGAAATCACCAAGAATGACAAAGAAGGGTAGTTTTAAGGGGCTTCAAGTACAGTGAATGAGGCAAGAGAGGGGGCTATAAAGATTGGACAATGTCCACATCTGGCAGTGCTTTGTAAGTCTGCTTTTATCTTATGCAAGCTGTGGAAAGCCATTGGAGAAGTTGCATTTTAGTATTTAGCCTGTACTATAAGTATGGAGGGTGGTAGTGTGCAAGGTGAAATGAGATGAGTAAAGTAAGTCATGTAAGAATTTCAGGTTCCAGAGTTACCTTTTCACTATTTTACCCAAAGCAGACCCTAGTGTTCAAAGGTTGCTGTAACAAATTGCCAAAAGCTAGGTGGCTTAAAACAACAGCAGTGTATTATTGCACAGTTTTAGAGGCCAAAAGTCCAAAATCAAGGTGTTGACGAGGCTGGTTCCTTTTGAGGAAGAGTGTGTTCCATGATTCTCTTCCAGCTTCTGGTGATTGCCAGCAATTCTTGGCATTCCTTGGCTTTCAGATGCATTGCTACAATCTCTGTGTTTGTCATCACATGGTGTTCATGTGTGTCTCTGTGCTCAAATTTCTTCTTCTTAGTACAACAGTTATTGGATTGGAATCTACCCTAATTCATCTTAACTTGATTACATCTGCAAGGAGACTATTTTCCTCTTTTTTCTTTTTTAAAAAAATTTATTTTAAATATGTGGGGTGCAATTCAGGGTTAGATATACAAATGTTCATTATGCAGGCACCCTTGTTGATGAGGTGTGTCCCCCCCTCCCCTGGCAGTTTCCCACTATTCCCAATCCTGCCCCTGCTCTCCCTTGGCAATTTCCCACTATTGCCAATCCCTTTCTTATAGTATTATGATAGTTGTTCAAGGTCCACTTATTAGGAGAACATGTGATACTCAGTTCTTTGTTTCTGTGATAGATTACTCAGTATTATAGCCTCTAAGTCCATCCAAGTCGCTGCAAAATTCATAATTTTGTCCTTCTTTATGGCTGCATAATATTCCATCATGTATATGTACTGCATTTTTTAATTCAATCCTCTTTTGATGGGCAGCACATTGGTTCCATGTTTTTGCTATAGTAAATAATGCTGCAATAAACTTTTTCATAGAGTGATTTGAGTTCCTCCAGGTATATTCCCAGTAGGGGGACTGCAGGGTCATATAGGAGGTCAATTTTTAGATCTTTTAGGAGTTGCCACACTGTTTTCCACAGAGGCTGTACTAGTTTACACTTCCATCAAGTAGTATTACCTTTTCACTGCATCCTCTCCAGCATCTGTTGTTTTTTGAGTTATTGATGATGGCCATCCTGACTAAAGTTAGGTGGTATCTCAGTGTGGTCTTAATTTGCATTTCTTTGATGACTAGTGAGGCTGAGCATTTTTTCATGTGTCTGTTGACTGCTCACACATCTTCTTTTGAGAAGTATCTATTCATGCCTTTTGCCCACTTAGTAATGGGGCTGTTTGTTTTTTTCTTTTCGGCATGTTTGAGTTCCTTGTAGATCCTAGATGTTAGGCTTCTGAAGGACACTATTTTCAAACAAGATCACATTCACAGGTACCAGGAGTTAGGATTTTAACATATCTTTTTTGGGGACATAGTTGAACCTATAACATGCTTCAAGCCTTCCTGAACACAGAAAACAAAGTGATGGGCCATCTGTAGCCTCATAGTGTAATGACCATCCCCTTGGCCTCATCCACATGAAGACCATGAGTTCTGATGGTACTTTGGGTTTGGTATCCTTTTTTTTTTAAGTTGGCTGGGCTGAGCTGAGGTGGGTGAAGACTGTTGCTCTTGCTAGTATCCTGGAGGAGAAGACTTTGCGCCTTTTAAAAAATCTCGACTAAGTTTTAAATTGGAGTGGGGTTTTGAGTACCTTCCTTCCCTCTACCAATCTGTAATTCTCATAACACTCCCATTTCTCTAGAGAAAATAAATAAATGGATGATCCCAGGCCCAATAGCTACTCATCTCTTTCAGAAAGAAGAAGGGTGGTATGAAGTCATCAAAACAACTGTCTTTTCCCCTTTCTTTCACCTCCTTCTTGACCAATGCATTAAATGGAATACCCTGATCTGCTGTCTGTCTTGCTTTGTTTAGGTTGTAACCCCCTTGTAATCAAAATGTTTTACTGATCACATCTCATTCATCCTAGATGTGAAGCTGTGTGTTGGGAGTTGTAGAATTGGTTGTTCAATACTGATTGAACCCCAGCTATTTTCAGCATGTCAGCTATATCCTGAGAATCACATAGGCAGGTTTAAGGAGTCAATTTGTTAAATAGTACTCCGTTGCCTCAAAGGAATCAGATGTACCCAAAGGGAGCTAAGTTTCTGAGGTCATGGATATTCAGTTCTTTTACTAAGGGGACTCAATTTACTATCTCTCTGAGGCCAATATTCTAGGTTCAAACATGACTGGCATCTCTATACTTCTTTTAAAGATTTTATGTGTTTTACTTCTGTTGAAGATGAATGTGAATTAAGGCAAGACTGTTAATTTTCAATTCATTTTTAGAGTTGGAAGAAATGAGGTACATGTAGGTGCAGTGAATTTCCCAGAGTCACTTCATAGAGTGGCCAATCCATTCTGGTTTGCTCTGGACTTTCTTGGTTTTAAAACTAAAAGTCCCAAGTCTTGAGAACTCCCTCAGTCACCCTACACCTTAAACAAAACCTCAATGGGAAAGATTGTTTTCATGTCTTCCTTATTCACCATTTTCCCCCTTCTTCTCTTCATCATAATATTTAGTTTAAATCTTAGCAAGTATCTGCTGCCCAAAAGAATGTCAACAAAGGAAAATTATCCAATTTTCAGTATCTGACTTTGTCCCATTAGTGTCCTGAATACCGAGGAGACTGAAAAGGTTAGGAAGGGGAGATTGATGGAAATGGTGGATGCAAACTCAGAATGCTATTTATAGTCTACGAGGAATCTTTGCTTGAGTTACTGCCTTTTCTCCAAGGGTCAAACAGCTCCAAAGTTCTAGAGGAAGCCCCTGGAAAGAAACTTTTTCAGGAGAAATCACTATGTAAATTTCTTCAATGAGATCAAAGCAAGTGTCCATCCGGTGATATCCTGTCCCATCTCCCTTCACCCCTGGAGAACATCCCTCTGATGCAATTTACGGACTGTGATCAACCAAATACTTGTCACAGTTTCATAGCTGAAGTATATTCACATATTTGTTGTTATGGCAACCATCAATAATATTAATAAAACCCTGTCTGGTTGAACCAGATGAATGGGCATGTAAACAGACAAGAATAGCCATATCAGATGTCAACACGGAACAACGTAAGCACAGCAGTCTGTGTGCTAGCTTTTGCCTTTCAGCAGGAACGTCTGTCTTAGTTATGCCTGAAACACCCACTGGCTTCTGTGCAGGAGCTATGTAAGTGTACACGGCAAAGAAGGGGTTCACTTTGACCTCTGAAATGAGAAAAAGAGAACACAACTTACCATGAGTTTAATATTCCGTGAAACTAGGGGCTCCCTGTATGCTATTTGTACATTGTTCAACAATTATGGTCATTGTAAAACACACTGTCTACAAACCTTGTTCTTATTAAGTATTCACTTTGCATATGTTGGTGACTTAAATAGTGGTTGGTTTTAGCTGGTTTTAGCCTGTTGATCACTGCATTCATTCAGATTCTTCTATTGTAAAATGGAATAATCAAACCTATCTTAAAGGCCGTTGCAATAATCTAATGAGATAATGTAAGAAAAGTTCTTAGCAGGGTGATAGCAAATGAGTGTCCAGCAAATGAAATCTCATGGGAGGCCACCTAACGCAGTGGTCATGAGCTTTGAAGTCAGTTCAAATTCCAGCTTACTCATTTTCTAGCTGTGCATCCTCAGGCAAGTTCTGTAAATCTCTCGCAACCTAAGATGGATTTCCTCATATACTAAATGGAAAAAATAATAGCACCCGCATTATAGCATTGTTGTGAGAGTTAAATGCCATTAGGTACCAAAGATGCTTACTTCAGTGCTAGAGATTTAGCCAGGGTTCCATAAGCTGTAGCAGTTGCTGATGTTACTAGTAATGGCGGTGTGATCACTGTGAACCACCCAGAGATGTGACAGATCAGGGTTGCAGCAAAAACTTGAAAGAAAATTTTTTTATATTAAGTTGATGGGGAGATGGAGTAAGGTTGTGCAGCTAGTGATTATAGTTTTGCTTTGTTCAACTTTGGTAAGTACTGATGTTACAAAGCCAGGGAATCTTCCAAAGATTCCCAGTTTATTTCAGTGACAGACTAGAAGCACTACTTTTTGAACCTCTATCTCCAATTTTTTAAATTTAACTTTCAAAACCTTAGGTATAAACTAGTGCTATAATTCATCAGATTATATTCTCTATTTCTTCTAGACTTGAAGCTATTTCTTATCTATTTCTAGTTTTTTCCCCCCTCTTCTACCTCTTTTTACTGTCAGTACTCATCTTCACTACTTCCCTTCTTATCTGTGCACTTACTGAGGGAAGCATTTTGGTAATATATACTATCTAGCAGTTAGAAAATTTTACTACCAGGGAGGGGAATGAGAAACTCTCTTCCTGACACCATCCACCAGCAGTGTTCCTGAACTCAGAAAGATCTTTAGTCTTTAATAACACTTCTTTTTTTCAAAAATCTTTCCTTTGTTCAATCATTAAACAAGCTGTGTTTTTAAGATTAATTGGCCCTAACTTCTTTTTTTGAAAAGGGTCACTGAAGTCCAGATTTCTACTAAAAATAAATTCAAAGCAATTTAGGCATTCTCTAAACATGCTTTTCAAAACTCTTTTGACCTCTGTCCATTGCCCGGTTCTATAGTCACTCTCATATTTTTAGGTATTTGTTATGGTATCAAAATCTGTATTATCTATCTACATAAGAAATTATCCCCAAACTTAAAGGCTTTTTGACAACAAACATTTATTATCTCATTTTTTTGTGGGTCAGAAATCTGGGTGTGAGTTAGCTAGATGCCACTGCCTCAAGCTCCCTTATAAGCTTGCCACCAAATTTTTGGCTGGAGCTGCATTCTCACCAGAAAGCCTGACTGAGGTAGGATCCATTTCTAAGCTCATTGGCACTCAGTATGGTTGTTGACAGGATTCAGTTCCTCATAGGCTGTTGGACAGAGAATCTTGGTTCCTTATTGGTTGTTGTTGGTTTCTTGCCATGTGGCTCTTTTCATAGGCCAGGTCATAATACAGAAACTGGCGTCAATCAGAATGAACATGAAAGTGAGAGTGCTTGGGATGGAAGCTATAGTCTCTTTAACCTAATCTTGGAAGTGTCATACCATGAATTTTTCTGTATTCTAGATTCTTTTTTTCTTTAAGTCAGATTATCACCCTATCACCCAGGCTAGAGAGCAGTGGCACACTCATGGCCACTGCAGCCTTGACCTGCTGGGCTCAGGTGATTCTTCTGCCTCAGCTTTTCAAGTAGCTGGAACCACAGGTGTACACTACCATGCTTGGCTAATTTTTTAAAAAATTTATTGTAGAGACGAGGTCTTGCCAAGTTGCTCAGACTGGTCTTGAACCCCTGGATTCAGGCATTTCTTTCACCTTTGCCTCCCAAAGTGCAGGGATTACAGGCATGAGCCACTGTACCCAGCCTGTATTCTAGATTCTACACGAATTATAGGGTCCATCTCACACACAATCCTCCAAGTATAAGGAGTTGAATATAGGATGTGAATACTAGGATGTGGTGATCATTGGGGATCACAGCTCTCATGCTATGAGCAGTGAGAGAGAAGAAACAAGATGTACACAGAAAAGCAGAGATAAGGATCACAGCCTGCCTTGGTTTCTGATATCATACCAGGTCCTAATTACAGCCCTCGTAAGAACCAACTGCACTGCTTGCTGTTGGTGTCCATGATATACTTTTATAACCTATGCAGTAAATTCTCATTTTTTTCCTTAAGAGAACTTGAGTGATTTCTTTGACTTGCCACTGAGAAGATTTTAACTGAGATGAGATTGTAATTCAACAACACAGATCTAGGATCATATTGGATTCTCAAGCTATACTTGCTGCACACATTAAACGATTTTTAATTTTTTTTTAGGATGCTCCCTGTGGGATGGTGTCATCTGAAACATAAACACACCAGCAAGAACACCTCCTATTTCAGTGTTTGGTGTCAACTATAACTTCCAAAGGGTAGGATTTCACACAGACTGAGGGGTTGGGCCAGAACTTGGTGGTGTGAGTTGCTTATTGTATCTGTTTTTATTCAGTTTTACAATATTTGTGTGAGGAGTAGACTTGCCACTGTCAGTCCTCACATTCCGTGCATAAACAGCAGTGCTAAGGAGAGGTACTGACTCTCTAATAACTGAGAAAGGGAGTTGAAGGTTGCCCACAAATAGTCTGAGGCAGCAGCCTTTGTCTCAGCTTGGTCCAATGTGTTTTAGAGTTTTATTCTTTCAGTCTTTCACCACTACCTCATTGCAAAGTGCCTGGCTCTGTGGTAATGTGGACTGACTGTGCAGTATTCAAAATTCCATGTTTTGGTAAAATGTAGAAATTCTTTTGAGGACAACTGTGACTCACTGTCAGAGATAATCCTTTCAGGAATTCCATGTCTGGCAAATGTGGCCTTCAATTTGTGGACTCTTGTGGTAAATTGGTATTGTTCAGGCTTTCCAATCCTGAGATTTTTATTGTAGTTATCCTAATGATATAGTCTCCGTTACTTTTTCTTCCAGATAAACATATTGATGCCAATGTCTGCTGTGGTCTGGTTGTGGAGGCGTGGGGTATCATTAATTTAAAAAAGATATCTATTCTATACACCTTTCGAGTGAGATTAGGCATTTGAGGATGAGTTAGCCTATTTACTAACAAAGCTACTGACCTGAATGAGTAGGCTGTTGATGACATTTTACCTGCTACTGGGACCATGACAAAGTTTGAAAACTTCAAGAAACCGTAGAGATTATCCAGTTCACAAGCCTCTGTTCAAAGTCAGCCTTAACTGTTGTAGGGCTTGAACACAGGGTTTGTGATTCTTTCCCTTTACCACACTATTTTTAACTTGAGCTAGTCTCTTATTGTCAAACATACTTTATACAGCCAAGAGAAATGGAACTTGACTTTTTGACTAACATTTTAAGTCATTATCTCTTATTTTTACTAATATTCGACTCAGAGAAAACTTCTAAAGATAGTAAAGGCACATTTACCTAAAAACCAAATGTAACTTGATGTTCTCAGGCTTTTCTAGACTCGCCAATCTTTGCATTTCTATAATGCAAATGGCAATAATCGGATCTCCCATTATGTGGTTGTAGGAAGTCTAATTCTCTCTCCAAGTATTTCTGAGGATGCTTGGTTTGCAACAGGAATGACAGAATATCACATAGTTGCTTATTTGCTTTATCCCACAGTGCAAACACAATGATAGCAGAATAATAACACCAGCTCTTCCACCAGCAATATGATTTGGATTCTATTTTTGAAGTTCTTCTGGTCTTCATTTCTTTGTGGTTATATGCCTAGCTGGGCACACATTTAGGTCATTTAGTTTCACCTTCTTTTAACTTTTTTGAAAATGATTTCTTAAAGTTAATTTTTTACAGCCATATACATGGTTCCAGAGTTAAATCTATATGACAAGATATATTCAAAGAAGTCTGGCATAGCCCAGTCTACTCCACAACATTCTTCACTCAATCTAGAAGTAATTAATTTTTAAAATTGTGACTTATTCTTCCATTTTCTGTCTGCTATATAAGTTTTTTTATATAAATAGTCTTATACTGTGTGGTCTTTTAAAGCATCTCTCTTTCTTTCATAGTGTATATACATTTGGTGTCTGGAAGAGTTTGCATTTCATTGTGATTGTGAATAAGTGATTCTAATTTTTTCTTTAAAATCTGGATGTTTTATCTAACTTGATTATTTTTCTAATTGTAAAAGTGATAGTTTTTCTCATCTAATTGTAGTGGCCAAAACTTCCAATACAATGTAAAGTAGAAATGGTGAAAGTGTGCATCCTTGTCTTATTCCTAATCTTAAAGGGGACACATTTAGCCTTTCACCATTAAGTATTGTATTAACTGTAGGCTCTTCATAGAAGCCCTTTATCATGCTAAGGGAATTCCATTCTATTTTTAGTTTGTTAAGAGCTATTATCAGGAATGGCTTTTGGATTTTTTCAGATACTTTTTCTGTTTCTATTGAGATAATAAGTGATTTTTCTATTTTAGTTTGTTAATATAGTAAGTTACAGTGATTCATTTTCTTTCTTCTAATATTTTACGTTATTTTAAAGATGTGGGGCACAAGTCAGAATTAGGTACATACGTACCTATGTATGGGTCAAGTTTGGGCCTCCCATTGATCCTCATTTCACTTGGTTTAGGATCAGGTACCCTCAGTGATGTGTGGTCTGCCCCCTCCTCTGGCAGTGTCTGGTTACTGCCAATCACTTACTTGTAGTATTATAATAAAGGTTCAGGGTCCACTTATGAGTGAAAACACATGGTGGTCAGTTCTTTGTTTCTGTGATAAATCACTGAGTAAGATAGACTCTAAATCCAATCAAGTTGTTGTAAAGTCCATAATTTTGTCGTTCTTTATGGCTGCGTAAAATTCCATCATGTATATGTATCATATTTTTTTTTTATCCATTCCACTTTCAATGGCCAGCATGATTGGCTCCATGTTTTTGCTACTGTGAATAGTGATGCAATAAATAGGCATGTGCGGGTGTCTTTTTTATAGAATAATTTGAGTTCCCCCGGGTGTATTCCCAAAAGGGGAATTGCTGGGTTGTATGGGAGGTCAATTTCTAGATCTTTTAGAAATCTCCACATTGTTTTCCACAGAGGTTGTATTAATTTACACTTCCATCAACAGTGTAGAAGCGTTCCCTTTTTCTCCGCATCCTCTCTAGCATCTGTTGTTTTTTGAGTTATTAATGATGACCATTCTGACTAGAGTTAGGTGGTATCTTAGTGTGGTTGTGATTTGCATTTCTTTGATGATTAGTGAGGCTGAGTATTTTTTCATGTGTCTGCTGGCTGTTCATATGTCTTCTTCATTGAGAAATGCCTATTCATGTCTTTTGCCCACTTTTTAAATAGGGTTTTTTTCCTTTCAACACGTTTGAATTCTTGTAGATACTGGATGTTAAGAGTGATTGATTTTCAAATGTTAAATCAATCTTACATTCTAGGTCATGCTGTAATATAATTTTTATCTTGTAAGACTTAATTAGCTAAAATTTTGTTTAGAATTTGTGCATCTATGTTTATGGTGGATATTTGTCCACAATTTACTTTTCTCGTAATGTTTTTGTTTATGTTTGGAATCAGAGTAATCAGGGCCTCACAGAATAAATTGGAAAATAGGCTCTCCTTTTCAATTTTCTCAAAGCGTTTGTATAAAATTAGTATTATTTTTTCCTTAAATGTTTAGTAGGATTCATCAGCGAAGCCATGTGGGCTGAAGTTTTTTTGTTTTTTGTTTTTTTTTTCTTTACAATAAGCTGTGATATCTGCTTGTACAAGTCCTCCATCTGATTTCTTTTTCACGTGGTTTTTAAAAGCCATTTTGGCTCTATCTCTTTCTTTTTTTTTTTTTTTATATATAATTTTTTTTAATTGTGATATTGAGGGGTACAGTTAAGGTTTAGGTACACAAATATGTCTCGTTCAGGCACCCTTGTTGATAAGAAGTGTCCCCCCATCCCCAGACAGGTATTTACTGCCATTAATCCCTTCCCCTATCCCTCCCATATGACCCCCTCCTGGGAATATACCCTGAAGAACTCAAATCACTTTATAAAAAAAGATACCTGCACTTGTATGTTTATTGCAGCATTGTTCACAATAGCAAGAACCTGGAAGCAACCTTGCTGTCCATCAAAAGAGGACTGGATTAAAAAAATGTGGTACATATACACAATGGAATACTACGCAGCCATAAAAAAGAACAAA
>CAUYQG010030770.1:0-26577 GCA_963574415.1 Tarsius wallacei | reverse complement strand
GTAGCGGCCGCTCCCGGCCACCGCAGCCTCAACCCGCTGGGCTCTGGCGATCCTTCCGCCTCAGCCTTCCAAGTAGCTGGAACTACAGGTGCACGCTACCATGCCCGGCTAATTTTTTGATTTATTGTAGAGATGAGGTCTCGCTTGCCCAGGTGGGTCTCGAACCCGCGGGCTCAGGCAATCCACTCACCTCAGCCTCCCTAAGGCGCGGGATTACAGGCTGAGCCACCGAACCCGGCTCCAACAATCGTTTTTAAAGTGATTGTTTTTTCTGCCAAGTGACCTTCCTGATATTTGCAAAATGATAGAAGCTAGCCATCTTACTTTTAAAAAAACTAGTGAAATGAGAAGTAATGACCATTTAGCACTGGAAGTACTATTTCTTTTTTTAGAAGAAAACTCTTAGTTGCTTGGTGGCATTCTTCCTCTCTCACTGTTAAGACCAGGAGAGCTGCCAGGAGGGCCTGTGAGCCAGTGGTGGGCTCTACCAGCCTGCCCTGCTGGGGGCACCTTCTGCTTGCTGGTAGATTGTAAGGCCGCTGCTCAGGTGTGAGCCTTGTGGTCTTATTCATGGTATCTGTGTATCACATGTGGTTCCTAGAATCAGAAAGTTTGTGGACTAGAAAGAGCACGAAGATGTTTGGAAACTGGGACCTCTCTGACATTCTAATAAATTAAGCAATTTGGGACAAGGCTCTGCATTTCCATAGCCCAGGCACTTTCCCTTCCTGGCTTCTCCACGTGATCCACTCCCCCCAGGCTGGTGAAGACTCAGCTCGTGGCAGTTGCTGTTGCCACAGGAAAGGAAGAATTGGGAGCGTCCCCAGCAGGCTAGGCAGGAGGTGTGTTTATTCTCCATCAGAGGCTGTCAGTTATGTGAATGTCTTGTCCCACAAACCTGGAGGTAGGAGGAAGTACAGGTTGTGAGTTAAAGATTTGGAAAGATTTTGCTAAAATACCCTAGGTTTCAGCTGTAGTTATAAGACAATAGTGACGTGAAGGCAGAGCTGTGGTTGACATGCACAATATTAATGCACAATGTTCGTGTTGCTGGGTTCAAATAAGTTTCCTTGATGCCAGATTCCATTTGATGAGTTGGTTCATCCTTTCCCACAGCCTTTACTTTCTCTTTCCTGAGACAGGTTCGACTTGTGAGTCTCTTTTCATGGATGTATATGAATACCATATTTTGTCCATGCAGAGAGACTGCAATTTATAAGAATGTAATGTTTGTTTGGTGTTACCTCCTACAGAGTTCTGACAGAGTTCAGGTAAAAGGGTGTCCAGATGGCAGAATGACTGCATCATAAAGCCCAGTTTTCTGTTTTACAACTAAATTGTCCAAAATGATTTTGATTTCTTTCAGTTTATTCTAAGAGCAATTTATTTGCAGGTTAAAGCCGGTTAAGTCAGATTTAGTTCCTTACATTGTCCAGTGCATCCTGTATGTTTTGAAGCAGAATGGAAGCTAGAGCTTGTAGGTTGGTTTCTGAAGTCAGTATTTGGTAGTAAATGCCTTTCATTGACCACTGTCTTTATTTCTGAAATCACATAGTTTGGATTAACTAGCTAAAATGTTGACAGATGTTGCAAAGTAAAAGATTTTTCCAATAGGGGTAGGATGTATAATGGGGTGGTGTGTGGAAAGTTGGTAACAATGTTTGCTGTCAATCACACCATTTGGAAATGCAGCTGTTTGCAAAGAGTGATGTATGGGCCATTGTGCTTACCCTATTCCTGCCTTCCAGATAGTGTTGTCTCCCTCCCCTAATCCCTGCCTTCATGTCAACAGTGACAGCTGTGCAATCTCCAAAAGTGTAGTGTTGATAAATAAGTAAACTATTGAGTGTACTTCATGGTGTAATCCCAGTTAAATGGGGGAAGCTGGGAAAGGGGCTTTGACACAGGGCTGTTTTGCAGTGTATCAAACCCAAGCACCTTCTTAGAGACAAAAGCACATGTTGTATTGGTTTTGAAGGGAACACAAGAAGTTTATTGATGATGTGTTGACAAAGATGCCCCTAGAATAAATGTTCTTGTATTCTTCCCTTCTAGGATGGTTGATTGGCCAATTGGTTGGGTGGCTGATTGGCTGGTTTGCAGAGTGTGAGGATTGTGGACTACCAGCCTCATTTCCTAACCCTTCCTTCCCCATATTGTGAAAACAAAAGCACACATCCCAATTTTGTGGTTTTCTGCCTGTTGGAATGAGTGCATCTGTGTTGAGCAGTTTTTGCCTTTGGTGGGGCCCTAGTCCTGTGTGCCACTGCACAAAGAAGGACTGTGCTTTCCCCAGGGGAACCCATGGGCTGAACATACTGGGGAGCCAGAGGCCCTTTCTCTAAGCCCTCTGATCTCCTCTACCAGGTTCTGGCCTTAAAGACCAGCAAGATGCCTTCTAAGCATCAGATGAACCTTCACTCCTTCCCTGAGTGAACTCTTGCTCTCTGCTGCTACTGCTGCTGTCTCCTCTCCATGAGACTAATGGGCTTCCCATTTTCTGGGCTTTCTCATTTCCCTGGGCAGATGGGATTTGTCCCATTTGCTCTCCACCTTTTGCCCATTCCTAAGACCAGTGTCCAGTGGCCTCAGCTCCCTATTTTCCCACTATCTGTCCCTGGCTGACCTGAGGCTTACTGTTTCTCTGTCTGGGTGTTTCTCTCACATTCTGTTTTTATTGTTGTTGTTTGTTCTTGTAAATATTATGGTCCTAGTTTTTAAGGTTTCTAGGGGGAGCTAGAAAGTCTCCCTTTTTTTATATTTGACCAAAGCAATTGGAAGGCCACCCCCTCCTGCTTCTTGGACTTCCCTGTCTGTCCTCTTGGATGTGAATGTCCTTTTCTTGGTAATTTTATGCATTCCCTTTTGTTTTTCTGTTGTTTCAAGCCCTACTCAAATCCATGGCAAAGACTATGCCCTTCTCAGGGACAGGGTCTATGGGAGGCTGCAGGTGCTCACTGCAGAGTGGGAAGAGGCAAAGCCAGGCTAGAAAGACCTACAGGAGTGTGGCAAACACAGACACCAGAGATTTGGGATGGGGCCCTCCGCAGTAGACCCTGAGAGAAGGGCCCTGGGGTCCACATGAGTGTTTACTGCTTACATCCTAGCATCTTTACTTGGTTTCCACAGCCAGCATCCAAGGAGCCACCCCACAGGCCTTTGAGTCTCTGCCCCAGCTCTCTGGAGCTGTTCCACATGCCTCACCTCTCCCCTCGTGCCCTAAAACATCTTACTATGGGCAGTAGGTTTGTCACCTTTAAAGTTTAACCATGAGGTTTGTGACCAGATGCCACTAGCGTTCAGATGAAACAACCAGGACACTGCCAGGCCCAGAGTGGCAGAGGCATTGTTTGCCCCTAGGTATAATCCAAGAACCATTCGGGGAGGGGTTGGGAGGGAAGTTTGTGCACCGATTCTGAGAAGCAAGAAAAGTAAGAAAGAGGGAGACCCCTGTATTATTTGTTGGTTCTTACCTGAGAAGGCTGAATAGTTCCTTTTATTCCAAGGTTAAATTTTTTCTGTTACTTACCCATCGCCAAAAAGGCAAAAGAAATAGAAGCACTTACAAGCCAAGTTTCTGTCTTCTTTGCAGACCTGAAAGGAGGCGGAGAGACGTCATGCAAGTGGCCAACACCACCATGTCCAGCCGAAGCAGAAACACCACCGTGGTGGATACCTACAACATCACAGACCCTGAAGAACTTGAGACAGAGTACCCATTCTTTGAGAGCAGAGTGGATAGCAAGGAAAGAACTGTCATTTCCAACCTCCGGCCTTTTACATTATACCGCATTGATATCCACAGCTGTAACCATGAGGCTGAGAAACTGGGCTGCAGTGCCTCCAACTTTGTCTTTGCAAGAACCATGCCCGCAGGTATAGTGCAATCCAGCTTGCTCCCAGCCTAGTGGAGAAGACTATGTTTTATGAACACAGAGTCTGACATCCAAGGCAATGAGCCTTAGTCTCGGGTCTGCCTGCTAAATGATGTGTGATCATTGGCAGGTAGCATGGTAGACCAGCCACCTAGGGAATGAAGCCCATGTTCTCCTAGCAGTGTCACTCCCAGCCCAGTCTCTCTGAAGAAAGTACTAGGAGAGGGAGCTCCCTGCAGGGGCTTCCCTCCTGCTGTGTGGTTCACTTTGTGCACTCCCGCAACCCTTTACCCCATCTGTACACAGGCCAGTTAGGCTTTTCCCTCCTGAGTTCTCACAGATTCAGTAGAATCCCCAGTTAGCTGCCTTGATTCAGAGTAACTATCACTCTCCCAGGTCCAGCCCTTCCAGGAGAGATGTAGACCAGCTGATCCCTCTGTGCCTTTCCCAGCTGTAGTTTTCTGTGACTTTTGCTCCATTTTGATTACTGCTTTAAGTAAAAGCAGTGTAAACAAGCATGGTGGCTTATGCCTGTAATCCCAGTACTTTTTGAGACCAGCCTGGGCATCTTGGCAAGACCACGTCTCTACAATAAATCAAAAAATTAGCTGAGCATGGTGGTGTGCACCTGTAGTTCTAGCTACTTGGAAGACTGAGACAGAAGGATTTCCTGAGTCCAGCAGATAGAGGCTGCGGTGGCCATGAGTGTGCCACTGCACTCCAGCCTGGAAGACAGAGTGAGTCTCTGACTCAAATAAAAAAAAGCAAGAGAGCACCCACCACAGGGTCAGCTAGCAGCTGAAAGGGCTGATGCCAGCAGGGAGAGCTCACTCTAGGCACCAGCTTCTTAGCAGCTTCCTCACAGGCTGGGCTTGGGGCCATACTTCATGCTTGTGTAAAAATCGCAGGTGCCATGTGTAGACGTGGGTTGTGGCAGATCCCTGTTACTGCCTAGAGGCCCCATGACCTAGGTGGCTTCAACGCTGCATGTGTCTGATGGCCTCACATTGTTTTCCTTTTGCAAGTGGTGGGAGCAGAGCAGAAGAAGATGATTTAGGTTGCCAAGACATTCCTACTGTGCTTGGTAGCAGGCTTTTTTTGTTGAGGCACTGGGGAGAAAGAGACTACTGTGGCATTTTGAGACACGGAAGTTATCAGGTAGTTCTGACTCCTAAACCTCTGCCATGTGTGAGTAGCCCACTGTCCGCAGTCCTGCATGCATGGGGTGAGGGGCTACTGTCAGGTCAGTGCAGTGTTTGTCTCCCTCCCTGGGGACCCACATCCAACTTTGTTGCTTGTTTAAATTTTTGTGCAGAAGGAGCAGATGACATTCCTGGGCCAGTGACCTGGGAGCCAAGGCCTGAAAACTCCATCTTCTTAAAGTGGCCAGAACCTGAGAATCCCAATGGATTGATTCTAATGTATGAAATAAAGTATGGATCACAAATCGAGGTAGGACTGGGGCCATGACCCATGTCTGCATGTACTTCCATCAGAGTAGTGCCATTAATTACGTTACTGCACAAGTTACCTCCTGGTTAGCTTAAGACTTAAAACAATAAAATAAGTGCTAAGGCAGTGAGGATTTGGGTCTTTCTATCGACTTCATGCTCTCTGAGGAGGACTCCATGCTCTGCAAAGAACTGGGCTGCCTCTCACCCTATTTCGTTATAGAAAATGACCTACAGCAGAGGCTACATGAGTCTTAATAACTTTTAAACCTAGAGTTTTTATTGGTTGTAAAAATGCTTGGTTAAAGCCTTTTGGTGTGTTTAAAGTCCCTTGAGAACTACCTTTAAAGACTTGGTTTCTTCCCCTTTATTGATAGTCAGGGTCATTGATAGGTGGGTGGTCAGGAATCCAGCAGCTGGCATCATTAGTGCAGTGAATTTAGCTAGCAGGTCCCAGAGTTCTCCCGTGTTTGTGGGAAATTGACATGTGTGTTTTTATTTCCCCCAGGATCAGCGAGAATGTGTCTCTAGGCAGGAGTATAGGAAGTATGGAGGGGCCAAGCTTAACCGGCTAAACCCAGGAAACTATACAGCCCGGATTCAGGCCACCTCTCTTTCTGGGAATGGGTCGTGGACGGATCCTGTATTCTTCTACGTCCAGGCCAAAAGTAAGGATTGTGGAGGGAGAAATGTGTTAAAACTTGAAAGCATGTTGGGAGAGGATTCAGGAAGCCTGGGTTGCTATGATGATCTTACTTTCCAATTTTCTGTTAGAACAGAGTTGTTCAACTTTCAAAAGGGTCACACTAAGGTGCCAGTGCCATGTCTGGGAGCTTGGCTGGGAGAATTCTGAGCTGTAGATCTCTACCTCATGGAACAGGCAAGGAGAGTGTCTGAGCCCCTCTTTTGAGGTGATACAACCACTGGAGAACCAGGAGAGATCTTTGCTTTCAGCCTGGGTTATGTTCAAAGCCTTTTACAAAGCATTGAATTGACCATTCCATCTCCTGCTTGGTCAGTGAAACTGGCTCACATTCACTGCCCAGAATCCTAAGGATGAACCTGAGGGATCATGTGCTCCAGCCTGCTCCAGGGCGGGAATGTTCATGAGAGCATCCCAGGCTGAAGCTCTTTTTTGCCCTAGTAGCCTGTTGGTAAATGCACATGCACTCTTAAAGCAGCCATATGCATTGGAAGTGAACGGTGCTCACCAGTTACTGCAGAGATTGGGTAATGTGAATTTATGTTCAAACCATTGACATGACCAAATCCTTAGGCTGCTCTATGTGGTAGTTTCAGATTTTAAAAATGAATTTTGTAAGGTTTATAAGCACGACAAGGGCTACATACTTGTTGTTTGACCAAGAAAACTTAATATTTTGCTTTGTGAAATTATTTCCATATTGAGTTTCTGTTATTTCCTATTAGAAGTCTAGATTTTTAGATTATTTCATGTTCATGTAATGGGATCAAATCTGGCATACCACATAAAATAGCAACACAACCTTGCTTAGTGATAGTACTTTCAGGTCTAAGGGACTTGTCTTTGTGTCCACATTCCTGCTGTTCTAATCTGGAATCTAATTAAACAAGCACTCAGCAGATCCAGCAACCCCATGTCTGGGTATATATCCAAAAGAAATGGAATCAGTATATTGAAGAGGTATTTGCACTCCCATGCTCATTGTAGCATTGCTCACAATAGCCAAAATAAGGAATTGACCTAAGTATCTATCAGTGAATGAATGGATAAAGAAAATATGGTATGTATACACAATGGAATACTATTTGGCAGTAAAAAAGAAAAAAAGCATGTCATTTGTGACAACATGAATGAATCTGGTGAGCATTATGCTAAGTGAAATAAACCAGGCACAGAAAGACACATACTGTATGATCTCACGTATATGTGGAATCTAAAAAAGTTGAGCTCATACAAGTAGAGAGTAGAAGAGGTTACTAGGGGCTGGGAGGGTGGGGATTTGGGGAGATGTTGGTCAAAGGACACAAATTTCAGTTAGGTAGGAAGAGGACATTCAAGAGATCTATCACACAACATGGTGACCCTAGTTATTAATAATGTATTCTTAAACATTGCTAAGACAGTAGATTTTTAAGTTTTCTCACTACACAAAAAAAATGATAATGGGGTAATGCATATGTTAATTAGCTCAATTGAGCCATTCCACAATGTATACATATTTCAAAGCCACATATTATTGACAATAAATATATACAATTTGTCAAGTAAAGTTAATTAATTAATTTTTTTCTTTTTTTTTTTTTAGTTTTTGGAGTCTCACTCCGTCACCCAGACTGGAGTGCAGTGGCTGCTCCCGGCCACCGCAGCCTCAACCTGCTGGGCTTCGGCGATCCTTCCACCTCAGCCTTCCAAGTAGCTGGAACTATAGGCGTGCGCTGCCACGCCCGGCTAATTTTTTGATTTATTGTAGAGATGAGGTCTCGCCAAGTTGCCCAGGCTGGTCTCAAACCCGCGGGCTCAGGCAACCCACTCACCTCAGCCTCCCAAGGCGTGGGATTACAGGCTGAGCCACCGAGCCCGGCTTAATTTTTTTTTTTTTAAGAAAACAAGGACCCCACTAGTCTACCTGGTCAGCACCAGATATCCTAAGTTGTGCATGATATCTGAAAATTCTCATACTGACTGAAAGCAAAAGAATAGAATTGTTAACCATAAGCCAACATTTTATGTTCCTGGCACTATGCTTGGGTTCAGGTTTTAGGAGCAAACGGTTGAGGCAGATAATTTTTTCAATTGAAATAGCCTGAATCTTCCCATTTAGAACACCTAACCTGGTGTTATCAGTTAGTTCATGCCACCTTTCCAGCACCTAGAACCTTCACAATATTCCTATCACCCCATCTCAAGCAGTGGCTTGCATGCTTCCTCTACCCTCTCTCCCGCCTTCTCCCTCCTCCTGCCCCCCGCCCCCCAGGAACAGAGGCTACTTTTGAAGGTCTGTGGTCTTTGAAACAGCAGCCTTGGCTTCTGGAGTTGAGTGAACTTGGCTTATTTGGGGAGATGACATGTTCCTGTCTTCCTTTGCTGCTCCCTTTTTAACCCTGTGAGTGTCGGGATGCCAATGGGAAATCTAGGAGTCCCTCTGAGGGAATTTCTCTGGCAGACGTTGGCACATACTACAAGGAAATTAGACCTGCATGCCGGCTTTACTGTTGGGAAGTTTTTCCTTATGTCAGACAAAACTCTTTCCTGTTACAGTTTAGTCTCATTTCCTCTTGTTTAATCCTCAGAGGAGACGGAAGCTTTGGAAGCTCTCTGGCAATTGCTTTCCTTTTAGGAACTCTTCGTGTGCTTAAATACTGTTAAATTACCCTTCAGACTTCTTTTCTCCAAATGAAATAATCTCAGGTCTTTTGGCCTCTTCTTGTAGTCCCATCTCATGCACCAATTTTCTGGCCATTTAATCATTTTGTTCTTCTTCTCTGGATGTGTTCCAGTTTCTCTTTGTCCCTGTTGAAATGTGAAACTCAAAAAGAACACAGTACAACCTGACCAGTAGTGTTAAGTGATACAAATATAAGAAATAGGCTTCCGAGGGAAAAAAATAAAATCTCCTAGCTTCTCCTTGGAAATGAGAACTTACGAATATTTTTAGGAATTAGAAAATGCAGGAGCCTGCATCCATCTTGAGATATATAATAAGAATACTTTATCTTTGACAATATTTTTAATTTAAAAAATTAAAACAGCTTTTATAGTCTTTAAAGAGTAGTCATGATAATAGTTTTTAGAGGCAAAATCCTCATTAATGGGTGACTTTTGATCGATGTAACTTGGTCCCCAGTGAGTTCTTAGCTCATTTCTACATAGTCATCTCTACTTGGATATCCCACGGCTCCTTGTGCCAAAGACCAAAATCACAGCTTCTGCCCTCAGAATGCTTCTTTCCTCCCTTGTTCCCTAGCTCAGTTACGAATCCACTCCTTCCTCTGTGACTAGGGACCCCACAAGCATCCCTGCCTCTTTTTTCTCTCCAGCCACTTGCTGTTCACTCCAACCAACGTCTCGTGGATTCTGTCTCTTAAATGTCTCCGGAATCCAGTCCTCTGTTGCCACCAGCATGTCTGGCTCTCATCCCAGGGTCATGAATTGCCAAGCCAGGTCATCTATGAGAGTCTGCCTCATTTATAGAAAAGGAGCAGTGACTTCTTTGTGAAGTCCGAACTGGGTAATGCACAACATGCCTAGGAGACATGGCACATTGTTCCCCAACTCTCCAAGCCATGACAGCACCTCCTGTCTACTGCCAGGACCCCGGTCTGTCCTCAGCACAGCTATCTCCCCATACACAAATCTGATCAGCTCTCACTGTTTGGCTAAAAGTTTCCTCTGACTCTTTTTAATCTGCAGAATGGAGTTGAAACTGCTTAGTTTGGACAAAGCCTCTTGTGAGCCAGCCCTGGCTTCTCTCCAGTATCATCTCCAAGCCTCTCCTCCTTTCGGAAGGCTATTGCCCCCTCAAGGAAAATGTGTCTT
This sequence comes from Tarsius wallacei, assembly GCA_963574415.1. NCBI lineage: Eukaryota > Metazoa > Chordata > Mammalia > Primates > Tarsiidae > Tarsius > Tarsius wallacei. The sequence goes on along the minus strand of CAUYQG010030770.1, from coordinate 16,732 downwards.
ACTCCTTCAAGACTCAGGCTAAAGGAGCTTTCCCTTCCGGAGCTTCCCTCAACTCCTTTCTCTCCTCTCCCTTTCTGTCTGCATCCTAGCACTATATGCAGTCATTTCTCTAGTTGTCATGCTACCTATTAATGCTGATGTCTTACATCCCTCAGAGAGTTCCAGGGTGTGCATCCATGTCCCCGGTGCCTAGCCTAGCACCTGACATATGAGTGCTGGTTCTGGAGATGAGCGCTATGGCAAAGTCTGTGGTCTCAGACCATAACCAGACTCCAATGTTGTAGAGAATTCAGAGCAGCATTGGCAAGGGATGTCATCCAATGTTGGGTGTGTGTGTTCATTTTAAATTGCCTGTGGACTATCTTTAACACAGGTGGAGGCCAGCAGGGCTTGAGCACTGCATGTATATGTAAGACTCTACAGTTTATTTTAGCAAATATATGTGTTTTTACTAACAGTCATTAAACTGTGTACAAAGATTATTTTTCTTCAGCCCATCATGCACATGATATCCACCTCAGTCTGCACTTAGTCTTTTTACAAATAATTCAATTTGCTGTGTTATTTCTGTGCCATTTTCATTCAGGAACTCCTATGTGTGGTGGGAGAATTAAAGAATGTTCAGTGATTTTTTTTCATACTTCCAGCTGAATATTTTAAAAAATGAAATGAGCAGATTGTTCGCCTAGTGATATTTGATCATTTCTTCCTTTTGCTGCAGCAGGATATGAAAATTTCATCCATCTGATCATTGCTCTGCCCGTTGCTGTCCTGTTGATCGTGGGAGGGTTGGTGATAATGTTGTACGTCTTCCATAGAAAGAGGTCAGTGGCTTGTGCAAAGCTAAGACACTTTTCTGGCTAAGTGGTTTAATGATTTGAATGTGAATGAAGGTAATGTTTTTGAGGATCTCAGGAAATATTTTATAGATTAGAAAAGCTGATTTTCCAGTCAGATGTTCTTCACAGGAAGAGAGAACATTTTCTAATGATTTTTAACAACTACTGAAAAGGTTTTTTGATAGTACACAACTTCCCCTTACTGGCCATCCTGTCACAGACACTGTCGCTTGTGCAGGCTCTTCCAAATGTAGCATGTGAGCCCTCCCGACCAAATAAGCCTTTTTATTTCTAGTGAAGTAAAGAAACAGATGTTTCTTAAAAAGCTCTAATCTGAGGCCACTGAAGAAGCCAAAAGATGTGTTAGCAAATGTCCACTGGCCCACCCAGGCCTGCACTGAGAGTGTGTGGACAAGGGCTGCAGTCACCAGGGAGCTCTTCCAGTTCCTTTCTCCTGATACTTAAGGAAACAGAACACATGAAGCTTAGAACAAAGATGAAAGTAGATGCAGAAATGTGTGGAGGGGGTGTTTTGTTAACCTACATTTGATCTCTTTTGACAGAAATAACAGCAGACTGGGGAATGGAGTGCTGTACGCCTCTGTGAACCCAGAGTACTTCAGTGCAGCGGATGGTAAGGGTCTAGGCCATCTCCACTGCGGGAATGGGAGCGGGGTGCGGGAGCTTTCAGGAGTGTTTTCAGTTAGTGAAAGGGAAGAAGTGTGCATCATTTTGAGGTACCTTTGGCCTTAGATCTGTCTTCATTAATATTTCTTTTTTTATTCAATCAAAATTTTTAGCAGCTCAGTGAATATGTCAAAACTTCTGGGACTGTGTCAGGTGCCCCAAGGAAAAACAGGCTTTAGAGATAAATGTGGCCAGCATAGTTAATCAATTTATTTAATTGCTTGAAATTTTATGCTAGAATGAAGAAAGATTTTTAATTGTTAACATCTAGTCAGAGAATATGCTGCAACTGACAAAACAGTCCTTTTAAACTAGTTTCAGCTAGAGGATCATAGGGTTCTAATTGTCTTTGCCCACTTACGGCTTCTCTGCTTTTTTAATCTTGGAATTTTTCTGTCATTCCCTTCTGACTAGGGTCATCCTCCCATGGCTCATTCACATTCCCTTTGGTGATAACTAATGGGGGCCATTTAGTTAAGTGGCTGGGGAGATCTGACTTGGAAGTTGGGTTGTATTAAATAGTTACTTCCTCTTTTGCTCTTTTCTTCCCAGTATGCTTATATCCAAGACTTTTGAGTAAGTTGAATTAAGGCAGGGAGGTTGGTCATCAGGCCCAGTAATATTAGTACCAATAAGTGGTACATCACTAGGGGCTTTTACAAACACCATCCCATTTGCTCCTTGCACCCCTGCGAGGTCGGTTTTCTTAATGCCCATCTGGCAAAGAAGACTCCAGGAAAAAACACCCAGGTTCCATAGCTAGACAACTGAGAAACTGAAATAAGAACACAGTCTCTTGGAAAGGGTTGTGAGGTCCCCAGGGCAGGCAAGAAGGCTAGCCTACAGGAGAGGACAAATGAATAAATAAGTGCATGACATTGGGTGACTGTGTTTAGAAAAGGTATTTGCTGCCTTTTTGCTTCAGAAGTGAAAGTAGATGTGCAGGAGATGTGAAATGAAGAGTCGTGATTGTTCTAATTAATTTTCCTGATCCAGTGAGAAAACATAAGAAGATACTTTGATAATTTAAAAGCACTGCATAAATGTGTGAGGTTTTACTATGACTTCTTTAATAATTTCTTTTTTTTTTTGAGTTGGAGTCTTACTCTGTCACCCAGACTGGAGTGCAGTGGCCACTCCCGGCCACTGCAGCCTCGACCTGCTGGGCTCCACCGATCCTTCCGCCTCAACCTTCCAAGTAGCTGGAACTACAGGCGCGCGCTACCATGCCTGGCTGATTTTTTTTTTTAATTTTATTGTAGAGATGAGGTCTCACCAAGTTGCTCAGGCGGGTCTCGAACCCGCGGGCTCAGGCAATCCACTCACCTCGGCCTCCCAAAGCGCGGGATTACAGGCTGAGCCACTGAGCCTGGCTTCTATAATAATTTCTAACTCAACTATATTTATAGTAAAGTCAATCAAAGCAGCCTCTTCTGAATGGGAGTCAGCTGCAGAGTAATAAGGAGGACATTATTCCTGTCTGCATAAAGGTCTCACAGAGTTTTCTTTTCATAATCATATATACACACATATATCTGTATGTGGGCATATAAGGCATAGAGAACATCCTAGAAGGATGTATATGTATACCACAACTACAGGAGATATTATTACTTGTGAAGCAGATGTTGCCCCCCCCCCAAAAAAAATTAACTGGACATGATGGCACATGCCTATAATCCCAGAAATTCAAGAAGCTGAGGTGGGTAAAAGGATTGCTTAAGCCAGGAAATTCAAGGCTAGCCTGGTCAACATAACGAGATCCCATCTCTGCCCAAAAAAAAAAAAGAACATAGGTATACATTGTTTGTATAAATGATAGCTTTAAAAAAATCAAGTAAGGTTTGCATGTCAGCACAGACAGTGAAACTGACTGGAACAGGGACAACCATTTCCCTTGCTATGAGGGTGGAATAAGACTTTACCAGAGAATCTACTCTGCTTTGACATAAAGCATTGAATGTTGGCATTTGGAGCTTTGACTATGGAGTGTCCAGGAAGTTTAAAGAAAGCATCATTACAATAAAATCACACTCTCTAATGGTGACTTGAATTCAAATTTTGTATTCTTTCAGAATGCTTTTATAATATGCCTCAGTTCTTCATTAAAACAAAACAAACATTGCTACCAAGACCAACAGGTGGGAACACTGTCACCTCATTTGAACTTAATTTATTTGGCCTTTTGACAAGTACTATATAGCCAGCTTCCTCAAGGGATGACAAAAATGACATTGCAGTTCAAAAGTGCTTTAAAAACTTCTTTCTCCCAAAGCTAATCTGCATGTCACCATTCTCCAGAGTACATTGAAAATCCCCTACAGGAAAGTGCTGATAACATTGTGCACATAAACCGCTCTTGGCTGGTGGAGCTCAGGCTGCTGGTTAAAGTCAAAGCTGTTGGGTTAAATTTAGAGAAGAAGGATTGAGGGTATTGACTTCAGAGACCTCCCAAGGAATGAATGTGATTGGCTTTAACTCCATGTTTTATAGAATGCTACACAGTTAATTCTGATGAAAAGCAAGCCTGGATTCTCAAAGATAAATGGATGGAGACAGTGATTCTTTATGCTTTTTGAAGGGCATTGTAAAAAGCCTTATCTCCTGGGTTGTCTTGCGTACTTACTTTCCTGAGCTAGCACCAGCCTCTTCAGTGGTACAAGCCATCTAAGCCAAGTGGAGGGTAGACCTCCATTTGTGAAATTCTTTTTTTTTTTTTTTTTTTTTTTGAGTTGGAGTCTCACTCTGTCACCCAGCCTGGAGTGCAGTGCCCGCTCCCGGCCACCGCAGCCTCGACCTGCTGGGCTCCAGCGAGCCTTCCACCTCAGCCTTCCAAGTAGCTGGAACTACAGGCACGTGCTACCATAGAATACAAAAATGTACATGAAATGCATATGAAAAAGAAAAGTCTCCTAGGTGAGAGGATTGCCAGAGCCTGGGGGTTCAAGACCAGCCTGGGCAACTTGGTGAGACCTCATGTGTACAATAAATCACAAAGACTAGCCAGGCGTGGTGGCATGCATCTGTAGTTCCAGCTACTCGGAAGACTGAGGTGGAAGGATTGCCTAAGCCCATCAGGTTGATGCTGCGGTGGCTGTGAGTGTGCCACTGCACTCCAGCCTAGGCGACAGAGTGAGACTCCAACTCAAAAAAAAAAAAGGAAAGAAAAAGAAAATTCAAGGCGATTAATAAAGTCCATATTGTACACTCCATGGAGGTATAAATCAGTGGTGTGTCCCAGGCCTAACTTATAATAAGCAGCTTTCCTCTGAGGCCAGGTGCAGTGGCTCACACCTGAAATCCAGCACTTTGGGAGGCCAACGCGGGTGGATTGCTTGAGGCTAGCAGTTCAAGACCAACCTGGGAAGCATAGTGAAACCTCGTCTCTATTTTTAAAAAAATTAACCCAGTGTGGTGGCACACACCTGTAGTCCCAGCTACTCAGTTTACTGAGGTGACAGGATCACCTGAGCCAAGGAGGTCGAGGCTGTTGTGAGCTTTGATCATTGTGATCATGCCACTGCACTCCAGCCTGGGTGACAGAGTGAGACTCTGACTCAAAAACATAAAAATAAACATCTTTCCTTTGAGATGTGACTTAAAGGTCAAAACCTGGGACATGGGGGTGTTGGCATACTATTCGTTGTCAGCCAAATGCTTCTCTCACATCCAGCCACGGCTAGCAGCGAAAACATGAAAGCAAGTTAGTCAGGCTTAATCCCAGCCTCCTGGTCCTTCTGCATTTCTGAGCCAGGACCACATCTTTCCTACCAGTGTTTAGTGGGACCTGTTGGTGCATCCCCTCCAGGCAAGGAAGTTGGCACACAACGTTGAAAGAATTTAGTTCCAATTGAAGTTTCTTATGATCTTATGGAATAGCTTGATTGTATTTTAATTTTTACTCTACCCATTGGAGTTGTGAGGTGGAGTCTGTGTTTTTTTTCTTTTTTTCTGTCCCCCCCCCTTTTTTTTTTTGCTTGCTTCTTTTTGTTTCTCCTTCCTTCCTACCTAGAATTATTTGCTTATTTATTTTCTCAAACCAGATTGAATCTAACCAGAAACAGAAGCTGGAGAATAAATCATATTCAGGCTCAGTATTTGCCATGCGCCCTTCCCAGCTCTTTACCCCAAGGTGGAGGTGACTGAGTTCACAGAGCCCAGGCCAAAGCCCTTGAGCCCTGTCTGCTCATCAGCTGCCCCCTGCACTCTGGGCACTGCCAGGTCTCCCTTGGTCCCAGAGCTCGGTTGCTCCTGCACATCATTAGAGGCCCAGTGGTCAAAGGCAAGGCCAGGAAACACTTTGTCTAAAGACAGAAGTCCTGCCAATAATGCAATTCACATATGTGACCTCGGATTTTCTAGCAGCCATATTTTTAAAAAGTGAAAAGGGACAGGCCAAATACATTTTAATAAAGTGTTTTCTTTAACCCAGTATATCCCAAATATTATCATTCATAACATATAATCAGTATAAAGGTTACTTTTTTAAAATTTTTACTAATCTTTGAAATCTAGTGTGTATTTTATAATTAAAGCACATCTCAAACTGGACCAGTCATATAAAGTGCTCGGTGTCACATGTAGGGGCTAGCTACTGTGTTAGATGGCTCAGGCCTAGCATCTGTATTAAGGACCCTGACCCTTCTTTTGGATTCACCCAAGAAGTCAGACCTCACATGCAACGTTATCACCCCTTGCCCACAACTCTGACCTATTCCCTGATCCAGAAGAAAAGCTCTTTCCTCTCCCTACAACTCACCTCTTTTTCTGATTTGTGAAGATGGGTAAAATCCAAACCTAGAATCCTGCTTGACCATGTCTTTCAGTTTCTCTATCTCCTATGGTTAATCTGCTTTTTTTCACATAATGTGGTGGTGTTTTTTTTAAGTGGTGAAAAAAATAAACCACCTTTTTTTGTGGTTTTTTTGTTTTTTGTTTTTTTTCCTACCCTAGGCTTTTTTGCTTCTTTCTGGTTCTTATATGCTGTTAGTATCCTGGAATTATCTTGAAGTCCTCAAGAATTTGAAATACCAGTTGCTTGACCATCCAGTTGTCTTACTCATGTTCATAGCATGTGGAAAAAGTTGAGAGCAAGCCATGCCATTGTCTCCTGGAATTTTCTTTTATGGTTTTTAAGAAGTGGCATCTTGCATTCTCTGGTTCAGAGTTCCCCAAAGCATGTTCTGTCCAAGGGCTCCTTTCCATGCCTGTTTCAGCTCGGGTTTCTTCTTCTCTAGTGTATGTTCCTGATGAGTGGGAGGTAGCTCGAGAGAAGATCACCATGAACCGAGAGCTTGGGCAGGGGTCCTTTGGGATGGTCTACGAAGGAGTTGCCAAGGGTGTGGTTAAAGATGAACCCGAAACCAGAGTGGCCATTAAAACAGTGAACGAGGCTGCGAGCATGCGTGAAAGGATTGAGTTTCTCAACGAGGCTTCTGTGATGAAGGAGTTCAATTGTCACCATGTGGTAAGAGAGAGTCCCTGAAAAGCCAAAATCTGATGTAAGGAGAGTGTCATCAGCTGCCCCCTGCACTCTGGGCACTGCCAGGTCTCCCCCCACCACCCAGCATATTTGTGGTCACAGCTATGGATTTGCCATCTCACCTTCTGTCTCCTAGGTAGTTACCCCATTGCCTCACTGTTACCTTCAGACCCCTGTGCTCAGGAAGATTCGGACGGAGCCCTGGCCACTGGACCCCACACAGATAGTTCCAGGCGACATGGGCAGCAGCAAGGGCCACCCTGACTCTCTGAGTCTTCTCTTTTTGATTCCTCCCAGGTGCGGTTGCTGGGCGTGGTGTCCCAGGGCCAGCCAACGCTGGTCATTATGGAACTGATGACACGGGGCGATCTCAAAAGTTATCTCAGGTCTCTGAGGCCAGAAATGGAGGTCAGTTTTTATTTTCTCCCACTTGCACATTGCCTTGCCTGTTCTCTTTCCTTTAGAAGCTCCCTGCAGGAAAACAGTATCTTTCAGTCACTTTACTTTTCGGCCGTTAGTGTTGCTTGCTGCATGCGTGGTTGGTTGTAGGTCCTTTACGTAAAGGAGTTCCCCAATTTGAGGCAGACTTCGATCTTTGTGAGAGGAGCTTGCCATTCCTCAGTCCTTTCTACATCAACACCATTGTGCCTTTGTTGCTGCATTCCCTCTGCCCCAGCTCCCTCCCTAACACCTCATGTCCACCTGCCCAGCCACTTTGGTGCCGTGCCCTCCCCGAAGCTGAAGCATGCCTGCCCCCCTCTTGCCAGGAGTAACTGTCTCCTTTGCTAACTCCTCATCGCATTTCACTCGTCTTCTGGCTTGCATGTGTGTTTATTGTGTTGTCGGAGTGTGTCCCCTCTCCAGACCATTGTTTAGCTTTTCATCTCAAGCCCAGCATGCAGCTCAGGGCTGTATTAGTGGCAGGAATTCTGTCAATAAATGTGTGTTGAAGTTCAGTATTAGGGCCAGGCATGGTAGCTCACACTTGTAATCCCAGTGCTTTGAGAGGCCAAGGCAGGAGGTTCACTTGAGACCAAGAGTTCAAGACTAGCCTGGGCAACATAATGAGATACTGTCTCTACATAATTTTTTTCTGTAAAATAGCCAGGCATCATGGTGCACACCTGTAGTTCCAGCTTCTTGGAAGGCTGAGGTGAAAGGATCACTTGAACCTAGGAGTTCAAGGCTGCAGTGAGCTATGATTGTAACACTGCACTCTAGCCTGGGCAACAGAGGAAGACCCTGTCTCTAAAAAAAATTCTATGTTAGATTGATTGAATTCTTGCCCTTGCAGCCGGGTAGTGGCTGAGGTGATTTCTCAACCAGCTCCGTGCACAAGATGTCTACTCATTCACAAGCCCCTTCCTACACATACCCCCTCCCTTGCTCTGTCAGCGCCTATGCCTTTGAGACCCGGGAGCTGGTTTACTCGACTCTGCATCCACATTCCAGCCTTGCTCCTGAGCCAGGATCTTGCTTGTGTTTTTGCATGATCATCACCTCAGCTGCACATCCCAGCTCAGGCTCCTCAGAACTTCATATTGTGTTATGAGTTTTCCTTTCCTAACCTGCCCGAGTCCTGTGCAGTTTTTTACTAATCGCCCTGGCATCTCCCCTTCTGTAGTATTAACCCACGAGCCAACTTTTTAGCAGATGCAGGCATGACTTGTAAGTAATCAGTTCTAAGAATAAACTCAGATAAATGCTGAGAGTGAATACCAGCAACAACTGCCTTTTCATTTGGCTGCCTCTGTGGGCCTGAAGTCCTCACTTTGACCCTGACTTTGCGACTCACGGGGTCAGCAGTGCATCTGCTTGTATTCCTTAGAAGCAGTAATTTCCCTTTTGAATTTCCGTTATCATTTTCTATTTGGGCTTTTCTTCTTCTTCTTCTTCTTTTAATCTGCACCTTGATCATCTCCCAAGCGGCAGTTCCTTAATTTTAGTTCTAAGTACCTGTTCACATATGATTTCATTTATTGACAGCACATGGTACTTAGGGTTCTGTGGAGAGCCACAAGGTCAAGTGTGGATGGAGGCTCCTAGTGGGTGGTTTACAACACTTCTACCCTCTGCTCTGCCCGACATTGGTCCCCAGTGCCTCTGGGTGGCATGCCTCTTCCTGCTTCACTTAATACACAAGCCAGCATGAAGGAGAAAAGCTTGATCAAATAGATGACTGGAGATGTGACAGAATATTTCGTGCTAATATCATTTAGGGGACTTCTGAAAAGTATGAGTTTCACTCACTTGAGCCCCAATTTCAGGCACAGAATAAAAATTTAGGACGTATGGTCTTAGTCCTGGCTCTGCCACTGATCAGTGCTCAGTGCATGTTGGCTCTTCCCGGTGAGGTGCCAGTTTCCACAGAAAGCCAGTATCTAGAAGCAGTATATCAGCTCTCTAATACTTCTGGGTTGGCTCCCTGAATGCAATGACACAAACATTTGAATTCCAAAATCCTCAGGTAGCCATGGCAGGTTGCTGGACCTCAGTTTTCACAGGTGTAAAATAAGGTTGGACAAGATGATTACGGAAGTCCTTTGCAGAATTAAAATTCACCTTTAGATTTGTCAGGTTTACATTTTTTCTTTCTAACTTATATTGAGGATAAAAATGTGTATGCTTCTCCAGTCTCATTAGATTCTGCTTGTCCCCCAAGTTAAGATTAGCTTATTTCCCTCACTAAGTGTAGGTGCCTGTATGTTCTTGTATTAAATCACTCTAGCCAAATTCAAGATTTCTGCTAAGATAAGTGAAAGAATGGCAGCATGACATCATGAACTGACAAAATATCTGCCCTCTCTCTCGGTGCTTAAGATGGAGCTCCTTTTGTTGGTTCTGTTTTTCATGTTAATTATGAATTACAACTTCTTAGAAAGCACCTACACTTCATACTCCAGACTTAAGGATGGCGTACATATACTTGCCTTTCACCTGCACATTTCCTAGTGTACCACATATATTTCAAGCTCTGAAAAGTGGTGATTTGGGCTTACCCCCAGCAACATCATGTTGCTGCCCCAGATAATTGAGTGATACATGTTTTAAGTCACCAGAAACAGCTATGATAGCCTCTTCAGAATTCAGATGTGTGTATTGTTGAGTGTAGACCAACCCAGAAGTACTAAGGAGTTGTCATACTGTGTCTAGATACTGGCTTTCTGTGGAAAACAGCACCTTGCTGGGTAGAACCAACATCCACTGAGCACTGATCGTGGGCCAGGCACCATTGGGCACCCTCAGGTCATCCTCCCAGTAGTGAAACCCATGTGGAAGAGCCCAGGCGGGAACCCACACAGTCTGATCCCAAAGCCCAAGCATGCTCATCCCTTGGCCCACAAGGTTTGAGCAAGGGGGCTGGTGTGTGGGACCTGGTGGAGTGAGATGACTTTGCAGTGTTATATGAGATACTTTGTGACCAGGGAAACCAAAGTGAAGTATCTTGCACTAGTACACAGAAAAGGTAAACAGTTAGCATTGAAACTAGTAGGCTATTGATTGGCTTTGCACTTTTTTTTAGGATGGGGTGACTTGGACATATGTTTTAAATAAAATTTTTTCTCAAATGGATTTATTAGGATTTATTATTTAGGGGTAATTCTTTTCAAGTCCAAAGCCAATATGTTGCCGTCTTCTGCAGAGGAGAGATGCTTATCCATGTTACTTGTCACTGTTTTATGTTGGTCCCCTACAAGATAAGCTTCTGCTGGACTTCAGTTGTCAAGGGCTTGTTTTTCTCGGTGTCCACAGAAAATAACCCAAGCAAGCCACATTGTGAGGTGAAAGATTAACCCTGGTATTTTTGTTCTTTAGAAGAAAGTTGAAGGGAAAGAAAAAGTTTAAATAATTTATAACAGTGCTTATATATGGGAATTAAAACATCCAGTGTTCACTTGGGAAATAATCTGCTTATTTGCACATAGCCTTTGTAATGTGTTCTCCTTCCTTTCACCTGTACTTGGATTATAGAAGTAAAAGGAACACATAAACTAATAGGGATTTGATCAACCGAGCATCCCTAATGCCCCAAGTTGCTTGTTTTGCTTTAAATAATGTTTGCCCCACCCAAAATAGAAAATAGGAGTCCCAAGGAGTTCTAATCAGTGTTTCCCTTGGCAGCTCTGTGTGCTGTGGCCAGGGAGCAGGCACATGTCTTCTCCACCAAGCAGATGCCATGTTCTCCGTAATAACAGGTTACTTCTGAGCTCGTCCTGATTTCTTAGCAGACTGACCTGTGGGGCTCAGACTGAACAAAGATGGATTTGCAAACCCTGCAAGAACTGGGGGTGGAAAAAAATTGCTAAGTTTTCATATGAAAATTTTTTTTTAATTTCCAATAGAATAATCCAGTCCTAGCACCTCCAAGCTTAAGCAAGATGATCCAGATGGCTGGAGAGATTGCAGATGGCATGGCATACCTCAATGCCAACAAGTTCGTCCACAGAGACCTTGCTGCCCGGAACTGCATGGTGGCGGAAGATTTCACCGTCAAAATTGGAGGTGCGTCCTTAGCTTTCCAGATCTGAGCAAGAACTAAACTCAGTTGTTTTGAGGACCTTGAGAGGTTTTTTAATGCGTCCCTTGAGTGCAAGGACTTGGTCTTGGGAATTATGTGATGGTCTCCAGTCAATAGTCAATCTCACATTTGGCTGGGCTGACTATGTATAATCCTAATAGGACATGGACACGGTGGTCCAGGTAGCAGCCATGGTCCCCGAAGTCAGCTTTCCTGTCGTTTGAGGCATTTCTTAGTAGAACACTTCTCAGCATTGGTTACAGGAAGGTGATTCTTACTTGAGAATAAAAGTCACCATCCAAACTGCCCATCATCCCTCCAATTTCCTCACCTATGAGGACCATGGCCTCCTAACTCCAGGGGTCCACATTGTTTTCTAAGAGGTGAGATGCCCGAATTGTGAAGCCCCTGCACAGAGCAGGAGCAGTTCAAAAGCAGGCATAGGAATCCCTCAGGTGAGAGACAGTCTCTACTCACTGGGTTTACACCTGAGGCTGGTCCACCTCCCAGCTCTTGACCACTCTCTTACACATACTTCTTAGCTGGCCACCTACTGGTTAGACCCCTTGTTGCCACCACCAAAAGGGGCTGGATTGAATTTCTGGGCAGGGGTTAGAAACTCATTTCAGCCTTTAGGTCTGTGTTTTTCCTTTGTTTTTTAATCTGCCTATTAAAAACACATGTAAACATCAAGGTTGCTCAGGGAACCTTACCTGCTTTCCCCACGATCCTCATCTTCCCACTATGATATGATAGTAGTGCAGAAAAATACCAAATGCTTATCTTAAGAAACTGCAAAGAAGACTGACCATCTAGAGAAAGCATTTTTTTTCTTTTTATTTCAGTAACTTTAGAGGGTACAAATAGTTTTTGGTTACATGGATGCACTGTGTAGTAGCAAAGAAGTCTGGGCTTTACGTGTACCCACCACTCCCACCTGTGCACATTATACTCGACTGGTGATCCTTCATTCCTCCACTCCTTCCTAACTTCCCCCTTCTGAGTCTCCAGTGTCCAGTATACCATTCTGTTTACAGATCCTTAGTTTAGCTCCCGCATATCAGTGAGAACATGTGGTGTTTGGTTTTCTGTTCCTGTGTTAGTTCACTTAAAATGATGGTCTCCAGTTCCTTCCAAGTTGCTGCCAAAGATATTTTTTCATTCTTTTTATGGGTGAATAGTATTCCATGAGGGGAGGTATATCACATTTTCGTTACACACTGTTCAGTTTATGGGTGTTAACGTTGATTCCACGTCTTTGCAGTTGTGAATTGTGCTGTGATACACCTCTGAGTGCAGGTGTCTTTTTGGTGTAACAGCTTCTGTTCCTTTAGGTAGATACTGGATTGCTGGATTGAATGGAAGATCTACTTTTAGTTCCAGAGAAAACTATTTTAAATTGACCTTTTGTGTCTAATTCTTGATCCTGAAATCTTCAACTTCCTTTAAACTGCATTTTGTCCTTTAGCTATGATTTTTGCATGAAATGTTTTGGCTCTTTAGGGAAAAATGAAGATCCCTTATAGAATGGTTTCCAAAGTAGGGGTGAGTGTCCTCCTCATGCCTTAGTAGGAGCAAGAGGTATTAAAATGGTAGCACATCACAGAGCAAACATCCCTCAGGCATTAGAGTTCCTCATTCAGGATCACTGGTGTGTCTCTAGTTTAGGCCTTTTGAGGCATCCTCACTTTTGGTGCCCCTTGAAGCCCAGCTCAGCTGTTCAGCCCTCAAGGAGGCAGAGAAGTCCCAAGAGACCATCCAGCCCCAGGGCTCCCAGGGAAGAGCTATCCTCACCCCTGCCTGGGCTCCCCATCCTTCCCCATTCCCCTCACTTCTCCAGTGGGGATTCAGATTGTCCCCAGGGAAATGCCAACAAGCTCCCCTTCCCCAGTGCAAGGGGACTGCGGAGACTGGGTAGCCAAATGGGCCTGAGCTTAAGTCCCAGTCCTGTCACTAATGGACGAGAGATTGGGGGCAGGTGCCTTACATCTGTGAGCCTCAATTTCTTCACCTCTGAAATGATGGTGGTGACATAACAGACCCCAGGATACTGTAGGAAGAGCTTGGCGCAGGAAGGAACCAAGCACATGCCTGCCATAGGGCAAGCCCTCTAAATGTTAGCTCCTGTTGGCATCCTCCTTCCCGCTCCCTTCCTGACACAGTTTCTTCCCACTTTCCATCAGTGGGAGAGGCTTCTTTTGTGCCAATTGCCATTTTAAATCCAAATCAGCAAGGACTGTACTTACTGTTGAGCCATGTGGCATATTTATAGTGATACATTCTTGGTAATTGTGGTTTCTCCTTCTTGAATTTAAAATTTTTTGTGTGTTTAGGAAGGGATAGTTTGTGTTTTGGGGGGATTTCTTCTTTTCCATTGTATGTAAGTAAAGGCAAATCCTCTCATTTGCATGTCAATGGATTAATTCACAAATAAGACTTTCATACTTCATTTTTATTTCTTCACAAGGGTTCACAATGTTTTCCCAGTGCCCGGTCTCATGGATTAAAAATATAATAAGTAATTTTACCAGAGGCCTTTTGATGGCCCTTAACATATCTCAAATAAATTATGTTGGTTAAAGCTCAAGGAACTTTGTTCTTTGTGTTTGCTTTGTAGCCTTACCTCTTTGTGGCATGAGTTAGAGACATGAATGAACATTTTACAAAGTAGAGCAGTTCTTTCTCCTGGGAAGGAGAACGGAAGAATCCATGTAAGAAAAGGTTGAATGATTGAGTGGAAAATCAAAATCTGACAAAGAAGCAATAATTTAGGATTATAAAGCAAGCCTGCCATCAAACATAATTACGTGACATCTTCTAGAGACATGGAAAATGGAAGAAATTTTCAAAAATGAGTGGGAGTATTATGTTGAAAAACAGTATTGGGTAATAGCTTCAGAGGCTAGTAAATACCATCTCTTAGGCATCTTACTGTGTACTTTTGTCATTGTGAATTGTTACTCTGAATATTTTCCCCCTTATTAAACAGTGGAATTATTTACTTTCCTCTGGTTTGGGGCAGTGCTCCAAGTAAATAAGAGTCTATACTCTCTTGTTTATTTGAGCGAGTTTTAAAATATGTATAAATGGCCCTTGGTCTACACAGTGCTACATATTTTCTTGATAAATCATGGACCTGATAATTTGTAAGCTGCTTCTCATTTTAAATGCAGTAAGGGAATTGGCTTCTTAAAGAAATCAGATTAAATGTATTAAAAGCAGGAGTTTTTCTTACATGGATTCTTCCGTTCTTCTTCCCAGGAGAAAGGACTGCTCTACTTTGTAAAATGTTCATTCATGTCTCTAACTCATGCCACAAAGAGGTAAGGCTACAAAGCAAACACAAAGAACAAAGTATTTGCTTGTCATGCGACTAATCATCCCTTACTGATTCTGCTATATGAAACTGCAGACCCTCATATTCGCCTTCTTCAAGTGGAATATCTGTGTCTCACCATGAGTACACAGGGAACGTGGGGCCCTCTGCATCATCAGCAGTGCCTGCCCCAGCATGTAACCCTGTGCCCTGTCTTCGCCTTGCAGATTTTGGTATGACACGAGATATCTACGAGACAGACTATTACCGGAAAGGAGGGAAAGGGTTGCTGCCTGTGCGCTGGATGTCTCCGGAGTCCCTCAAGGATGGAGTCTTCACCACTCACTCAGACGTCTGGTATGAGAGCCTTTTACTGCAGTGCCAGACTGAGCCCCATGCCTCTTCCTCCCAGCTCAGGCTCCAGGGCTTTGTTTCTCTCCTGTTATCTGTTCATTGTCATCTATGTCTAGCTTTAGGTCAGTGTTGCATGGGCCATACTCCTTCACTTTGAGGTGTTCCTGTGGTCAGTGCACTAACTGTGGGCAGAAGGGCACTTGTGGGACTCTAAATAATTTGGGGGACCAACTTTTCTTAGGCATCTTACTATGTAGCGTCATCTTCAGCAGGTTTCAATTATGCTCCCAGGACTTGGGACACTCACGTTTCTCTGCTTCTCCCCTGCCTGCCTTCTCTTATTTTTTTTTTTTCTCTTTCTTAATAAATAGATACTCTGTGTGTGTTTATCTCACCTAAGCTAACCTTCAGATTGCAGATAGTGCTTTATTTAGGCCCAAAGCTTTACTTAGGCCCAAAGGTCTTGATTATGTCTTCCTGTTGGTCCCATCTGCTGTCCGTCCTCTTTCAGTGGGCATCCATTGTTATTAATCCAGAGATGGTTATGGGAAGCAAAATGTCTCGCTTAATAACACAAGTGTCTTGTGCTAGAAGCTAGCTCATCCGCTGAGGGATGTAGAGGCTTCCCAGTGGTGTTGTTTATTGCAATTCCTAGGCAACGTTGTGGAGAGAGGCAGTCAGGTTCTGAAATACAACTGAGTTTCTTGGCAGGCTAAGGCCCTGGCACATCTACCTTCTAGAATGTCAGCTAGTGTCTTGGCTTTCCTCTCGGGGGATCCCATTGCTGTTGTGTTACAGGAATGGTAGTTGTTTACTCCAACCGTCTGGATGACCGCATAGAGGAACTATTTCAGTAGTGACTGACATAATTTTTTTTTTAACCTCGTAAACCTTTCATAGTTCAAGGGCCTTGGATCTTATTTTGAAGACAGGTGCAAATTGAAAATAGTATTTGAATATGACCCGGCAAAGCATGATTGCTTCTTGAGCTCAAGTATGAGATCTGTTTTGCAATCAGCTTATCCAAGATGGTTATCTCTTTACTGTCAAATCAAAGTGCTCTTCACAATTTTTACAGATAAGGGCAAGCCTGGATACATGCATGCATCTATTTATTCTAGGCTGCGTGCCTCCAAAAGCTTTGAGGTCAGCAGATAATATAATAAAATAGAATACTACAAGAGTCAGTGAGAAAAGAGGCAAGATAGGAAGATAAAGCTACAGTTGTCAGTATCTCACAGGCTAATTTTTTACCCAAATTCTGGTTAGTAGCTATTACTACAAGCAGCAACAAAGGGACATACGGGGTGGTCAGTGCTACTTTCTTATTTCTCTACATAGCCATTATGAACCAGCAAGGAAGAATAGGCATTTGGTATTCATTCCATTAAATGTCCAGGCAGTGACAGTACTTTAGGTTTTTGTTTGTTTTTTGTTTTGGGTTTTTTTTGTGGACAGATTTAATCTTTAAACATTAGATAAATATCTGTGTAAAGTCTTTTCTAATTATGAGGTTGTTTTCCCCAGGGACAGAC
>CAUYQG010030769.1:0-22376 GCA_963574415.1 Tarsius wallacei | reverse complement strand
TTAGGAAGATACCAAGGTTTTTAATTTATTTTGTGGCTATTGTGAATGGGATTATCCTTTATGTTTGGATTTCTGTTTGTTTACTGTTGGTGTATAGGAATGCGACTGGCTTTTGCACTTTTATTTTATATCCTGAGACTTTGCCAAGGTCCTTTATCAGTTTAAGGAGTTTTTTTGACAGATTCTTTTGGGTTTTCAAGGTATAGAATCATGTCATCTGCAAAGGAGGATAAATTAAATTCCTCTTTTCCTATTTGGATACCCCTGATTTCCTTCTCTTGTCTGATTGCTCTAGATAGGATTTCCATCAGGCTCAGTGGCTCAGCCTGTAATCCCCTGCTTGGGGAGGCTGAGATGAGTGGATTGCCTGAGCCGGTGAGTTTGAGACCCGCCTGGGCAACTTGGTGAGACCTCATCTCTACAATAAATCAAAAATTAGCTGGGCGTGGTAGCACGCCTATAGTTCCAGCTACTTGGAAGGCTGAGGCGAAGGGATCGCCGGAGCCCAGCAGGGTGACGCAGGGGTGGCTGTGAGTGTGCCGTGGCACTCCAGCCTGGGTGACAGAGTGAGACTCCAACTCAAAAAAAGAAATCAGGCCATCGTACTCTGGTGCCAACTGGTCTTCCCACTGTGTCCAACATCTACTTCAAACTTTCACTCCCTTTAAAATCTGACTCTATTTTGTCTCAGAAAATGGCTGTTTATTTCGCAGAGAAAAAAAGAGACTATTAGACACTATTTCAGCTTTAATTTAGAGCCTCCCGTTCCTCCCTTGCTCTTTTCCTTGTTAAGGCCAACTCCTTCTATCTGCTCTCTGTCCTCATGCGATCTCAGAAGCCTCTCCAGTCATCCTCCATATCAGCTAGCTCTTCTGCACAGGGGTGAACACTGAGGATATGAACCCAGGCAAGGCTCTCTCTCTCTGTCCTTGCAGATAGGAAAGAACTGACACGTTCCTAGTTCCATATTATCTTCCTACATTCTATTCTCAACACACAGGCCAGTAATCTTTTTAAAATGGAAATAGGAGCATGTCACTTCTCTGCTCCAAACCTTCCAACACTTCCCTATCATGTACAATTCCCAAATCCTCATCATGACCCCAAGCTCTCTATCCCATCTCCACCACTTCTCCTATCCTCTCGCTCTCGGTTCTCGGTCACTCAGTTCTAGCCATCTTGCTATTTCTCAAACACGTGAAGCAAGTTCCTGAACCTCAGTCTTCTCAGTTGCTATTCCTTCTGTCTAAAATGCTCCTTATGTAATTATATGGTTCATTCTCTGACCATCTTCAGGTCCCTGCTTAAATGCCCACCTCTGGCAGAAAGGCTGACCTGGCCAGCCCCCAGCCCCGCTCTAGCTGACCCTTCTCCAGTCCCTCCATTCATTTGTCTTTATTCCTCTGACACTTATCACCACCCCATCTGTGTTTTGCTTACTGTCTATCCCACTCGCTTCAAAGTAAACGCCATGACAGTAGGGGATTTGTTTTATTCACTGCTGTTTCCCCAGAGCCTAAAACATTGCCAGGTACACAGAATTCGAATGCACTGCATGTGCAGAAAGGGAGGAGTCCATTTGTCAGTGAACTGCTGGGTAGATGCCATGTACCATGACTGCAGGGGTGGACATCAAGGGGTACACTGTGTCATGTTAAGTTTATGGCACCCAGGTACTTCTGGAGAGCCACTACTCTAGATGAATTCATACACCCCCTTTGCTTCACTACCATCTATATAGCACTGATTCCCAAAATTCTATCTGCAGCCCAGACATCTTTCTCAACTACAGATTCATATAGCTAACTGGCTACATGTATGTCTTATACAGGAAGCTCAAACTTGGCGTGTCTAAAACTGAACTGAAATCCACTCTTAACAGACCCAAATTATTCCTCCTCCAATTTCAAACAGCATTATAATCTACCTGGTTACTCCAGCTACAACCCCTGCAGTCATTCTCAACACTCTAATTCATATAGCCTATATGCAAACGATCACCAAATCCTATAGGTGTGATCTCCTCAATACTCAAGAACAAGTTCACCTCTTCCTCCATGACTTCTGCCACTGCTAGCATCCAGACCACTGCAGGCTCCTGCCTGGATATCTATGACAGCCTCCGAACAGCCAGTTTCTCCTCATTCATTCTCACTCTGCTATAATAAGCATTCACTAAATGCTGATCCGAAACATCTATCCATCATCTTTACAACCACAAGCGATTTTGCTTTCAGTACTGCCCAATTTAGACATGAGAGCACCTAAATCCAAAATACAGTAATGCCACAGGAGAAACTCCCAGTTGTATTCATCTGTTTTGATGTTTTTTAAGTTACATTTCTCACATTTCAGTTTAATAAATTACAAAGTTATTCCCAGAAGACACAGTGATCTCTTAAAGATATCATACCTGAATAACAGCACTAAACCAACAAGTATTGCCAACATTTTTCAGCCCAACGGGCCAACCATCAACTCTCCTCCAGTCACTGGGATTGGGGTTTTCTCCCCAGACTTCACAGCGTTTTCTCTTTGAGCGCTTCGTTTCTGCAGCGGTTGCCTCGTGCATCCTATATCGTGCCAACATACCACACATCAAAAAAGGAAACAGTTAAAGAACGATATACTACATGGAAGATGTTGGCAAACTTTCAGAGATTATTCAAAATGCCAGAAAAGCTATATACTGGGTAATCACTAGGTATAAGTAATTATACGATTGTTATGTAAGTGAAAAGCCAAGCTTCAAACATAGAAATTATAACCCTTTCATAACACAGATTATTACTAATAAGGTCTATGATGGAACTGAATTGAAACTCAGGACTATTTAAGGCTATCGTATTAAAAGTTTTAGATTTCAGCTGGGTATGGTGGCTCATGCCTGTAATCCCAACATTTTGGGAGGCCACCAAGCAAGGACTGTTTGAGCCCAGAGTTCAAGACCAGCCTGGGCAACAAAGCAAGACCCTGTTTTTACAAAAAATTTAAAAATTAGCCAGGAGTAGTGGTGCATGCCTGTAGCCCCAGTTACTACGGAGGATCACTTTAGCTCAGGACGTCAAGGCTGCAGTGAGTCATGATTGTACCACTGTACTCCAGACTCCAGCCTGGAAGAGCAACTGACTCAAAAAAAAAAAAAGAAAAAAAAGAAAGTAAGTTTTAAATTTCAACAACAGTGCCCTAAGACCTGGTCTTTCAAAGGGACAAGAGAGTCAGGTGTGGTGGCGCACGCCTATAATCCCAACACTTTACAAGGCCAAGGTGGGAGTTTGAGACCAGCCTAGATAACATAGTGAAACCTCACCTCTACAAGAATTCAAAAAGTTAGCCAGCCATGGTCCCAGCTACTCCGTAGGCTGAGGTAGAAGCTCACGTGAGCCCAGAGGGTTAAGGCTGCGATGAGCCATGATCCTGCGACTGCACTCCAGCCCAGGAGACAAAATGAGATCCCGACTGAACAACAGCAACAAAAAAGGGCAAGACAGACACTGCTAAAGATAAGAGTTTCCAGCTTGCCCAGCATATAAAATACAGTTCTATGTTTCCCTGAAAGGAACAACTCAACAGTGTTAGGAAACAAACATGCCCAGACTGATAGGCCACCAAGGGAATTGGATATGTGTGAACAGTACCAGACAATCAACAAATTACCAATAACAAAAATATATCCTCTGGTTGCTGAGACGGGGTAGTTCAGTGATAACGTTCATTTAAAAATATGCAACAGTATAATCATCAGTTTATAAAGGAAATATATACTTATCAGACACCTCACCTCAACAGAGTTGTTGTTGTTCCCCTAGCAATAACTATAAAACCTTGTAAATTTCTACTCAAAGACCACAAGCTGCAATACAACCTCTTTCATACTTTGCTTTTTAAAAAATGAATCTGACCAGATGTGGTGTCTCACACATGTTACACATGTAATCTCAGAACTTTGGGAGGTCGAGGTGGGAGGATTACCTGAGTCCAAGAATTCAAGATCAGTCTGGGCAACATGGTAACTCATCTCTACAATAAAATTTTAAAAATTACCCACGCAGGCTGGGCTCAGTGGCTCAGACTGTAATCCCAGCACTTTGGGAGGCCGAGGCGAATGGATTACCTGAGCCCACAGGTTCAAGACCAGCCCAGGCAACTTGGCAAGACCTCATCTCTACAATAACCCAAAAATTAGCCGGGCATGGTAGCACGCACCTGTAGTTCCAGCTACATGGAAGGCCGAGGTGGAAGGATCACTGGAGCCCAGCAGGTCAACGCTGGAGTGGCCGTGAGTGTGCCACGGCACTCCAGCCTGGGCACTAGAGTGAGTCTCTAACTCAAAAAAAAAAAGGAAAAAAATTACCCGGGAGTGGTAGCACGTGCCTGTAGTCTCAGCTACTTGGGAAGCTGAGGTGGAAAGTTCACCTGAGCCCAGGAGGTTGAGGCTACAATGAGTCGTGATAATGCCACTGTGTTCCAGTCTGGGTACAGAGTGAGACTCCAACTCAAAACATAAAAATAACAAGTGAACAAAGAGTAAGTAAGCTAATATGAATTCAAAGTTAGTCCTAGACTGGGCATGGTGGCTCATACCTGTAATCCCAGCACTTTGGGAGGCTGAGGCAAGACGGCTACCTAAGCTCAGGAGTTCACAACCAGCCTGGGGAACCTCATCTCTACAATGAAACAAAAAATTAGCCGGGTGTGGTGGTGTGTGCCTGTAGTTCCAGCTACGTTGAAAGCTGAGGTGAAAAAACTGCTTGAGTCCAGCAGATCGAGGCTACAGTAGATGAGACAGTGCCACTGCACTCCAGCCTAGGCAAGAGTGAGACGCCAACTCAAAAAAAAAAGTTACTCCCAAAAGAAATTTCATTCAGGCACCATCAAAAGAGTTTAGCAGAATTATTCCTGAGTAGCATTCACAGAGCTATTGCCTTTGACATACAAATGAAAGAGGGGAGCAAAGACTATAAATTAAATCAATAACCTGTTAAGATCTCTTCCATCAGCTTGAATTTTGGGGGACTCCAGCAGACTCAAAGCAATGGCAGCCTGAAGATCATCTTTGTTGTCATGAGTGAGGTCTATCACTTCTGTAAGATAAACAGAAATTTAATTAGTCTAATACAGGAAACACTGCCCTTCTGTCTGTAGTGTAAGAAAAAAGGTAAAGATATACTCCCCAGCTCTCATTACAATGGCTCATCTGTGTAAAAAAAATTGTATTACTCTGTGCCAGAGTCAAACAAATTACTTACAATCACATTGTAACCTTAGACTAGCTAACAGTACAGAAATAACAAGCTGCTAAAATGCAATGAATCAAACACCCTCTTTGTATAGTCTCATTTCACAAAGTGAAAAGTATACCCCAGCCGGGCGCAGTGGCTCACACCTGTATCCCAAAACTTGCAAAGCTGAGAGGACTGCCTGAGCCCAGGGGTTTGAGATCAGCCTGGGCAACTTTGCGAGACCACTTCTCTATAGTAAATCAAAAAATTAGCCAGGCATGGTGATGTGCACCTCTGGTTCCAGCCACTTGGAAGGCTAAGGTAGAAGAATCACCTGAGCCCAGCAGGCAGAGACTGCGGTAGCCGTGAGTGTGCCACTGCACTTCAGCCTAGGTGACAGTGAGACTCTGACTCAAAAAAAAAAAGTATATCCCATACCAGCAAGTTAAATAATCTCCATTTATCATTGCAAAATATCAGCTGAATATCAAACACTCAAGGAACAGATATTTTCAATCTCACATAAACTAATCTAGAGGACAGGCCAGGCATAGTGGCTCACGCTTGTAATCCCAGCTCTTTGGGAGGTGAAGGTGGGAGGATCGCTTAATCCCAACTAGAAGAGAAAAACATACTCTTAGGCTGAGAGTTTCCATGAAAAATTCACAGCAAACTTTATACCTAAGGGACATATGCTAAATAAATTTGATTTAAAACTAAGGCTAAGACAAACATGTCTACTATCATTGCTTTTATTCACTCTGGTTATGGAATTTTTGGCTAGTGTAACAACAACGTAAAAAAATATAAAAATTCCAAGTCTAGACTCAAGTGTCTCATGCCTGTAATCCAAGTACTCTGGGAGGCAGAGGCGAGACGATTGCCTGACTCCCAGGATTTCAGACCAGCTTGGACAACTTGGTGAGACCTCATCTCTACAATAAATCAAAAAATTAGTCAGGCATGCGGACACATGCCTGAGGTTCCGGCTACTTGGAAGGCTGAGGTGGTAGGATCGCCTGAGCCCAGGAGGTGGAGGTTGCGGTGGCCGTGAGTGTGCCACTACACTCCATTCTGGTTGACAGTGAGACTCTGACTCAAAAAAAAAAAGATACATTAAGTGTAATGATCAGTAGTGTTAAGTATACTCACATTGTTATGAAACAACCTCCAGAACCTTATTATCTTGCAAATCTGAATCTTCCTTTTACCATACCAAAAACCAATCCATTTCAGATGAATTACAGATTTAAATGTTGTGATACTGTGAAATATGTATTTGGTCTTTATCCCCCTTTCTTGGTATACAACTCCAAAAAACTTTGGAAACTCCAAAGTGTTGCGGGTTTTTTTGTATGCTAATGTCTGACTGGTGGCTGGTCCCTAAGGAGCTTCAGAATGGGACTGATCACTAGAAAGACCCAGGCATCATTAGAGGGTTGGGACTTCAGCCCCATCTCCCCAACATCTGGGGAGGGGAGGCAGGAAGAAGGTTAACCAGATCAACATTGGCCAGTGACTTCATCAGCCATGACTGCAGAAGAAACCCTCCATAAAAGCCCCAAAGGACAGAGTTCTGATGACCTTCCAGACAGATGAACACAGGGGATGGTGGTGCACAGGGAGGGCAGGGAGCTCTGCCCCTTCTCACATGCTTAGCCCTCTGCATCTCTTAATCCATATCCTTAGGCATTGCCTTTACAATAAACCCACAAATGCAGGTAGGTGTTTCCCTGAGCAGTGAGTTGATTTAGAGGATGTCCAGCTGTGTCCAGTGCTACAGTGATTGGCTGTCAGTGGGGAGAGATTCCCACACTTCCCAAGGACTAGCGGACACAGAAGTACTATGTGTCAATGGCTGAATGAGAGCACAGGCACAAAGGAACTGAGTTTGTTTTTTATTGCCCTATATTCTCACAGTTGGTGTCAGATTCGGGATTTGCTAGAATGACCCTGGCTCACAGAAACATGTGGTTTGGAGAGGAAAAGAGGCAACAGGGTAGAGGGGATGAGGAACCTTTAATTCCTGGGTTACCACATGGTTACCCAAGGTAGGGAGCTGCAGCCGTGCTACACTCAGTCTCTGAAGGTAAAATTTACCAGTGGATCTTAGAGGTGGAACCGGCTCCAGGAGAGCTGGTTCACCGGATACATAAAAATACAAAATTTAATTTAAAATTTTTTTTTAAAAAGCAAAATTAAGTATTTTTTTTCTGTAACAGCTAAAATAAAAAAGTGAAAGAGAGTGGTGGGTCAGACCGTAAGGCTAGATCAAGCTTAGATTTCAGTGTGTCTGAGCTCTAGACACCAGAGGGAAAAACTATGCAGGGACAACAGTACCTTGAAGATCTCTGGCTATTAAGAAGGCAGACAGTGTGGGGGAAGGACAAAACCAATCATCTAATGAAGCTAGAGGGCAACCTATGGAAGGATTGTCTCATTGTGTCAGTATCATCAGGATACTGAGGAACCTCTATTGAAATGGACTGTGGGCCAGGTGAGGGTGGCTCAAGCCTGTAATCCCAGCACTTTGGGAGACCGAGGCCAGAGGATTGCCTGAGTTCATGGGTTTGAGATCGGCCTGGGCAACTTGGTGAGACTTTGTCTCTACAATAAATCAAAAAATTAGCCAGGCATGGTGGCATGCACCTACAGTTCCAGCTTCTTGGAAGGCTGAGGTGGAAGGATTGCCTAAGACCAGCAGCTCGAGGCTGCAGTGGTCGTGAGTGTGCCACTGCACTCCGGCCTGGGTGACAGAGTGAGACTCTGACTCAAAATAAAAAAAAAGGAGAAGAAATGGATTGTGGGAGTATCTTATTTCAGAGCAGTATCTTCAATTTTCAATGCTGGAGAGAGAAGAGCACGTTTGGGTTGATGCAGGAACCACGGCTCCCTATGAAAACAATCACAGATGGCTGTATCTGATCCTGGCACAGAGCAGATTATTCCTGAGGGAACAACCAGCATGGTGGACTAGATAAAGCCACTGTAAAGTCTGTTTACCTTGAGAACTGGGACTGCCTGACTCCAAGTGGGACACCCAAAATGAAGCAGCTGATGTGTTTCACGTGCAAACCATGTGGGAAGGACATTATGATGACAGGGATATTCACCTGCTGAATATGCCAGCGACCCAGGTCAAGATAAATGCTGTAGTTAAGGGAGGCCCTTCAATGTGAACCCCCTCAAAACTGAAAAACAGTTCCTGAAGCCTTATCAGCTTCCCCAGATGGGTCTTACAGATGCTAATAAAAACATTAGGTTAATTAACAAGAGAAAGGCAGAAGGCAAAGTCAAAGGACTCATCTAGGAAGGTGGAAATTGTTCAAGGATTATTAAGAAAGTGAATTTAAAAAATCACTGATGGGATGAAACTAAGGGAGAAGGAAAGGAAAGAGAGTCAGGAGACTCGGCCTAGCAGGTTGGAAATCTGTAGACAAGGTTATTACGAGATGGAATAAATGAAAGATGGGATAAATGAAATAAACATTGATGAGACATTGATTAAAGATTTTTTGGGGGGGTTGGGTTTTTTGATTTGGAATCTCACTGTCACCCACACTGGAGTGCAGTGGAAGAGATGATGGCTCATCACAGCCCCGACTTCCCAGGCTCAGGAGACCCTTCTGCCTAAGCCTCCCCAGCAACTGGGACTACAGGCGTGTGCCATCATGCCCAGCTAATTATTATTTTTCTTTTTGTAGAGGAGGACTCTATGTTGCCTACATTGGTATCCAATTCCTGGACTCAAGTGATTCTCCCTTGGCCTCCCAAAATGCTGAGATTACAGGCATAAGCCACTGCGAGTGGCCTGATTAAAAGTTTGTTTTCTTTTTTGAGTTGGAGTCTCACTCTGTCGCCCAGGCTGGAGTGCAGTGGCACACTCAAGCCTTGACCTGCTGGGTTCAGGCCAGCCTTCCGCCTCAACCCTCCACGTAGCTGGAGCTACAGGCGCATGCCACCACACCTGACTTGTATTTTTTTTATTTATTGTACAGATGAGGTCTCACCCCAAGTTGCCCAGGCTGGTCTCGAACCGCTGAGCTTAGGCAATCCTCTCGACTCGACCTCCCAAAGTGCTGGGATTACAGAGTTGAGCCACTGTGCCCAACCAATTAAAGGTTTTAATACAGTACTACCAAAGGTTGGTGGACCAAAGGGAGCTCCTGCTGGTGTCCCAACATTAATGGGCTTCAAACAAGCTTTTTGCTTTCACCTCAGCTTGGAAAAAATTTTAAAGCTGAAAGGCAGCGATCACAAAAAGAAAGATAACCAACAATTTTGTGGAGGCAATGTTGAGGCAGGCTAACCAAGATAAAGAATGACAAATTGGGCCGAGTGTGGTGGCTCAAGCCTGCAATCCTAGCACTCTGGGAGGCCGAGGCAAGCGAACTGCCTGAGACCAGAGGTTTGAAACCAGCCTGGGCAACTTGGTGAGACCTCGTCTCTATAATAAATCAAAAAATTAGCCAGGCGTGGTCGCTGGTGACTGTAGTTCCAGCTACTTGGAGGGCCGAGGCAGAAGGATTGCCTGAGCTCAGCAGGTCAAGGCTGCAGTGGCCCTGAGCGTGTCACTGCACTCCAGCCTGGGCGATGGAGTAAAACTCCAACTCAAAAAAAAAAAAAGAATGACAAATGGACAAGTGTCTCCTGGCTCGACCCTTACTGGGGACCCAAAGCCTTGTGTATACAAGTGGGTAAAAGGGTCAGGGGGCAAGAAGAAACTTCTGGGCTCCTTGACACAGAAGACCAGTGCACTGAGATTAGGCAGAACAGAACCCTTGAGAAAATCCTAATGGAGGCTACAGTCAGGAAAGTAAAGGTTGAAGAAATTAAGGTAAAAGTTTATAGGAGAGTGGGTATGTCTGAACACACGTCAAGTGAAGTGGTTTCATCTCTTTTACCTGACTGTATTATGGGGATGAATGCTGTATCTGCCTGGGGAATGTTTCCCCTACCTAGTACTATGGAACAGAAGGCATGTCAACCCCAATACCCGCCCCCCATAGAAGAGAAGCTGGAGGGCAGGCAGGGACAAATTCTCCATTTCATAGTCCTTTGTGAAGCATTTATTGGGGGCTCATGGCAAAAGCCTGTGGGTGCCTCCCAGCAGTGACCACTGGGACTTTAGAGAATTTCCATTAGAGGGGCATTTATTACCTTATCATCAGACATCAACGGAAACTACCCCTATGAATGAAGACATAAAATAATCTTGAAACCTAAAATACCTATGCTGTCTTGGGTGATGTCAGAGAAACACTCTAATGAGGATGGTAGTGCTGGGAAAAGCTCCCTAACAAAATAGAAATGGATCGGGTGTGGTGGCTCACATTCGTAAACCCAGCACTGTGGGAGGCAGAGGTGAGAGGAATGCTTGAGCCCAGGGGTTTGAGAGCAGCCTGGGCAACTTAGCGAGACTTGTCTCTACAATTAAAAGAAAAAAATTGCCAGGCGCAGTGGCGTGTTCCTGTAGTTCCGGCTACTTCGAAGGCTGAAGTGGAAGGACTGTTTGAGCCCAGCAGGTCAAGACTGCGGTAGCAAGTATGCCACTGCACTTCAGGCTGAGCGAGAGTGAGAGTTCAACTCAAAAAAACCAAGAAGGAAATGGTTTATATAAGACCGTGCTACCTGGGGAATGCAAAGAGGAGAGACTCAAGATCAGAGAGCCTCTTTCTCCAGCACTGACTCCGGAACTGTGGGAGCGGCTTCGGGATTCCACCCACCACCCACCCTTGGGCAGTGCCCCAGTAAACAGCTCCCAACTGGCCAAGGGCAAACAGACGCCATCCTGTTTAGAGGGCTGCTACTCTGACTGAAGAAGGTAAAAGCAAACCAGCTCCATGGACTGAACTGCAGGAAAGGTCCTCGTGCTTGGGTTTTTACTGACTCACGGGCAGTGGCCAATGGTCTGGCCACATAATCAGGAAAGTAACGGAAACTTGGACTATTGCTGGCCCTGAGGAAATTGGACGGGTGCAAAGCAAGACATGTCGATACCCATCAGAAGAACTGCCTCAGATGACTGGGCAGGGGGATACTGCAGCAGTGCAGAGATGGGCTGAATCGAGACATATTCCTTTTTTACCCTCTCAGGTACACAATACCAATTAAGAACTGTTCAGCTGGGAGTGGTGGCTTGCGCTCATAATCCCAGCACTTTGGGAGGTGGGGGCAAGAGGCTTGCCTGAGCCCAGGAGTTCCAGACCAGCCTGGGAAACTTGGTGAGACCTCATTTGTACAATTACTTTAAAAAAATTAGCTGGGCATGGTAACACACACCTGTGGTTCCAGCTACTTGGAAGGCTGAGGCAGAAGGATCACCTGAGCCCAGCAGGTCAAGGTTGCAGTGGCCGTGAGTTTGCCACTGCACTCCAGTCTGGGCAACAAAGTAAGACTACAACTCAAGTAATAATAAAAGTAAATAAAAGTACATTTCTGGCCAGGCACAGCGGCTCACACCTATAATTCCAGCAGTTTGAGCGGCAGAGGCAAGAGGACTGCCTGAGGTCAGGAGTTCCAGACCAGTCCGGGAAATTTGGTGAGACCTCAGCTGTACAATAACTTAAAAAAAAAATGAACTGGGCGTGGTAAAGCACACTTTTGATTCCAACTACTTGGAAGGCTGAGGCGGAAGGATCACCTGAGCCCAGCAGGTTGAGGCTGTGGTGGTCTTGAGCATGCCACTGCACTCCAGCTTCGGCAACAGAGTGAGACTTCAACTCAAAAAAAAAAGAACCGTTCCATCTGCCAGCAAGAGACAGAGGCTGCTGATGGCTACGTGGCACATTCCCTGGTGGGAAGACCCTGACATAGCTGGCAAGTGAGACTGACACTGGTAGCCTGGTGGGCTACAAGTGGGGTCCTGATAGGAACAGTCACTGACTGTGGACTAGGCTTTGTTACCCAGTAAAAGATGCAAATGCTCAAAAACCCCACTTAAAATTCTCACCGTCCCAGAATGAGTCCTTTGACTCTGCCCTGCCTCTCACCATTCTTTTGTTAATTAACCTAATGTTTTTATTAGCACTGTAAAAACCCTTGAGGGAAGCTGAGATAGTATTTCACCTCAAAAAGATGGGCAACAATTTCCCAATCTAATATAATAAATTTGAGAGCAATGGTTACTCTTACACCCTGTTAATAGGAATATAAATAGGTAAAAAATCATTTTGGAAAATACTGTCACCACCTACAGAGTTGAAAATATGCATGTCATGATACCCACCAACTGTATCGCTAGGTATATACACTACAAAAATCCCTGCACAAGAAACATACATCCAAACAACTCATAGAAGCCTTGCTTACAATAATAAAATCTCTGAAACAACCCCATAGTCAATCAACAAATATAGACAATGTGGTATATTCAGACAATGGAATACTACACACCAGCGGAAAATGAATGAACTATAGTTGTAACCCTCAGTATGGGAAAGTCTCACAAAGAATTATGTTGGCTGAAAAAAGTCAAAATGTGCCCCAAAAGACACATATGAGAATATTTATAGCAGCATTATTCAGAAATGTTCAAAACTACAAACAACCCAAATGTCCATTAACACTATCTGACCCAAATGCCTCCTCCCAGAAGCCTCCTTTGCTTCCAGAGTGCCACCCTCCTAGAATTCCCTCAACATTCTTCACCTTTCCAGACCTCTCAGCACTAGGAACATCCAGCGTTCAGTCACTAAACCTTTTCCCTGTCCTACACCCACTCCCTAGGAAAGTCCACCAGTCTCATAGCTTTATACAGAATCTAGAGGCTATGAATCCAAGTTTGTATCTCCAGCCTGGAGCCCTCCCCTGAACTGTACACCTAAGTCTCCACTGCCTTTCTGATACCTCCACCTGGATGTCTACCAGCCATCTCAAACTTAGTACCAAACTTGCTCTCTCCATCTCCCATCCTAGGTCTGCTCTACCTGCAGTTACTCCCATTATGGGTAAGTACAACTTCCATCCTTTCAGTTGCTAGGAAAAAGGTCTCTGAGTTGCCTTGAATGCCTCTCATTCACAACCCTTATCTCCTGTCAGCAAACCCTATTCCTTTTACCTTAAAAACAATGCAGCCAGAATGCCAGCACTTCTCAGCCCACCACCACTGCACTCTGGCCCAAGGCCCAACTGGTCCTGGGCTTCCTGATCGGATCCAGGCTCTTCACTACCCCTCCCCAACACTCCATTCTCAACACAGCAGTCAGAATGATCTAGAAAAATGGAGACCAGTTTCTCTGATTCCTTTGCTCCCAACTCTCCAGTGGCTACCCATCTAACAAGAACAAAAGCTAGTGCTTAGAAGGACCTGCCTCCTACTCCCTCCATGGCCCTCCTTACTACCCTCCTCACTCCCCAAGTTTCAGCCCTAGCCTCCTCGCAGCATATGGAGCAAACAAGATGCACCCACCTCTGGGGCTCACATGCCTTGCTCCTTTACCCTCCCTGTACCTTTCTAAAAGTCCGTATTACCTTTTCATTTCTTCCCCTCTGTCCAGGGTACATTCTCATGTGCTCTACAATTTATTTATTTACTTGTTGACCTCTCCTCACTAAAAAATAAGCTACACAGCTGGGCACGGTGGCTCACACCTATAATCCCAGCACTTTGGGAGGCAGAGGCGAGAGGGTTGCCTGAGTCCAGGGGTTCAAGACCAGCCTGGGCAACATGGTGAAATCTCGTCTCTACAATAAATCAAAAAATTAACAGGGTGTGGTGGCACATGTCTGTGGTCCAACTACTTGAAAGGCTGAGGCAGAAGGATCATCTGAGCCCAGCAGGTAGAGGCTGTTGTGGCTGTGAGTGTGCTACTGCACTCTAGCCTGAGCAACAGAGAGAGACTCCAACTCAAAAAATAAAAAAATAAAAAATAAGCTACATGAGCGTAGGAATTCAAGAGTACTTGGCACACAGTTGGTGTTCATTAAATAAGTGCTAAATAAAGAGTGAATGAATAAAACCATTTAAGTCCAGCTCAACAATTGGCTATCATTACTATTATTTCCAAAGGGTTGATGTGACTGGCAGGGAACTCACACACACTTGTTTCTCATTTTCTCCTAGTGCAGAGAGGGTCCCAGACAGGACACACTGTACCTACTTGCTAAGACTTCTTTGCTGGCAGCACTCCCTTCCACTTCAGATGGTTCTGTAGCAACAGTGTCTTGACTAGGCTCCTTAACTCTCTCCTCAGTGAGAAGGCTTACCGCTTGGGTGATGTCACCATTACTGGCCTAGGAAGAATTTTAAAAAATCAATAAAATTTCAAAAGTAAAGCATCACAGAATTTAAAACAAGTAACGAGTTAGTTTTTTGGGCATAACTCCTTGCTTCCCTGGTGATAACCTGAGGAGTTCGGGCATACTTCTAAGGGGGAGGGTAGGCTCATTTATGAGAGTGTGGAAGGAAGTCTAGCAAACACCTAGATTCAGGAGGGAGTCGCCATGCTCTGGTTTCCCACAACACACAAACAAAAATGAAATCTTGCTGGAGATGTGTTCTCACTGCTTCAGGTATCAGATATTAGAAACCTCCCAATCTCACAGAGGAGTTAAGGCATGAGGTGCCAAAAAAGGGGTTGGCAATGAACAGATATTCTCAGTAAAGTCAGCCCTATCATAAAAGCACCAAGCAGCTACCTATTTAGTAGTGGTGAGCACACTTGTTTTAACTTTTTATTAGGAAACATTTCTAACATATACAACAGGAAAGTTCATAAATGAACCCACCAGCATGGTGGCTCATGCCTATAATCCCAGCACTCTGGGAGGTGGAAGTGAGAGGACTGCCTGAGCCCAGGGGTTCGAGACCAGCCTGGGCAACATGGTGAGACCTTGTCTCTACAATAAATCAAAAATTAGCTGGGCATGGTGGTGCATGCCTGTAGTTCCAGTTACTTGGAAGGCTGAGGTGGAAGGATCATCTGAGCCCAGCAGATTGAGGCTATGGTGGCCATAAACAACGTGCCACTGCATTCTAGCCTGCGTGACAGGGGCTCCAACTCAAAGAAATAAAAATAAGTGAACCCCATGTACCCATCATTCTGGTTTCCAAAATTATCAGGTCATGGCCATGCTTGTTTTATCTGTACCAGCTACCTTCTCTCACGTACTCTGAAGCAAATCCTAAGCTTGTTATTTTATTGGTCAACATTTCAGAGTATTTTTATATTATCATACCTTAAGAGTAACGATTTTTGTAATATCACATAACCAATTCAAACTTCCCATCTAAATATTATTTAGTTTGTTGGTTGGAATCAGTATCCATACAAGGTCTACACAATGTAACTGGCTAATAAGTTTCTTAAATCTTTTTTTTTTTTTTTAAATACAGTCTCACTATGTTGCTTAGGCTGGTGTCGAACTCCTGAGCTCAAGCAATCCTCCAGCCTCTGTTTCCCAAAGTGCCTGGATTATAGGCATGAGCTACCACGCCCAGCCTTTAAATCTTTTTTATCCTGTAAGGTTTCCTCCACCCCAGTCTCCTCTATTCCCATGTAATTTACATGTTGAAGATACAGGGTCATTTGACCCGTAGAGCTTCTGTCCCTATATGCGCTTTCATTATGGCATAAATTTAGCTTGAACTGACATAACTCTGAAATGGACAACTGTTTTAAAGCCTGCCAGCTAGCAGAGGTCTGGAAACCAACCTTCAGAGCTTCGTGAAGAAAGGAAGGATCCTGAATGCCTGTGATTTCTCTCAGTTGGTTTAACAGCATTTGGCAGCTCTATATTTGCAAAACAAAAAAAAACCAGGGAGGTGTCAGTCAGAAGGTAAACCTGAGTACATTTAAAGAATAAGCATCTTGGATAAGACCCAGCAAGCTCCAGGTGACAGGGTACCATCAGACCATTCCGATATGCCAAATCTGTTACTCTTTTAAAAACTTAATCATGGAAAATACTTTTGGCACTTATGAAAGAAAAATGAGTAGACAGTAAAACTACAAACACATAAAACATTTAAATGTAATATGCTGGCCTTAGTGGCCACTTAAAGCACCTCAGGTTTTTCTTTCCGTAAGCAGTGCATAAGTAGGTCATATAAGAAGCCCAGGGAATTTGCATGGATGTGAAGATGTGCTATTTTAAGCTTTACTGCACATGCCATTTCTGTGTGTCATTTTTCACTGACAATAAGTTTCCAATTATGTAATTAACCAATGATACCACCAACATCATATTTACAACTTTCGGTCTGACTTCTTAAAAAGAAGTATAGATAAAGCTAGAATTTTCTGAAATTTTAAATGAAATGCATTCATTCCAGGAGGAGTAAACTACAGAGTGTTTTCTCTTTGTTAATCGGAATCATGGAAAAGTCTAATTTGTTAATTTCCAGTTACCATAAAATCAAATAACCCCTTTTCAGCCTTAATGTTTTTTCACTCAACTATTTTGCAGAAAATCAAAAGTCAAAATCTTATTTTTCACAAAGTCAAAAGTTAACACAAAACACCTTATTTTGCAAGTACAGCTCAATTTAAACAACTGGCTGGCCCAACCTGAGACACAATCATCTTTTAGATGAACATTAAAAACAAAATCATTCAAAATTAATTTAGTGAGAAGACATCTAATTTATTCCATTCCTAAGGTTATGCTAGAATTAAGTCCTGATGCTTCACCATAACTATCCTTCAGTGAGTAATATGTCTCAGAGGTAAACAGTCTACATTTACTGACAGCTGGAAAAGAAATAGTATCCTACGTTCATCAACAGCTGAGGGCCCAATGCAACACTAAAGTATCACACAACTAGAAATAACTAACTGAAGCATCCCTCCAAAGTCCTGGAGAAAACACCAACAGTCTTCCTGTTCTAGTCACAGGCCACAGTGAACAGTCAAGAGCTAGAAATGGCATCCTACTCTGCTGATAGAAGCAGTCTCAGACTGAGAGTCTTGTCAAACCCAGTCATTGCCGATGTACTGGGAGTTGATTATCAGACCAAAAGGTATCCAAATTTAGTCTTGGCAAAAGCTGAAAACACAAATTAATTACTTTGCATGTCAATTAACACTTATGATTCACAGAAA
This sequence comes from Tarsius wallacei, assembly GCA_963574415.1. Classification (NCBI taxonomy): domain Eukaryota; kingdom Metazoa; phylum Chordata; class Mammalia; order Primates; family Tarsiidae; genus Tarsius; species Tarsius wallacei. Next base: position 5,110 of record CAUYQG010030769.1, on the reverse strand, counting down.
ATAATCCCAGTAAAAAAAAAAGCTAACATACACTGCTTATGTTTAGCCAGGTGCTGTTCTAAACGCTATTAACTAATTTAACTCACTAAACCCTAACAGACCTGCGAGACAGATATTATGCCCATCTGACAGAAAACTGAGGCACAGAGAGATCAAGTAGCTTACAAACAGTTATTGCTGATAAAGGGTAGAGCTAGGATTTGAACCCAGGCTGCCTGACTCCAGAGCCTGCACACTAACCACTATACTGTGCTGTATTTGAGGAGGTGAAGAGATAGGCAGGAACCCCTATTAATGCAAAACAATGCAATTTTTTTTTCCCCTAGAGGCAAGGTTCTTACTCAGCTGCCCAAGCTAGAGCTCAGATGATCCTTCCACCTCAAACTCCTGAGTAGCTGGGACTACAGGAATGCGCTTATTTTTATTTTTTGTAGAAATAGGATCTTACTATGTTGCCTAGGCTGGTCTTGAACTACCAGCCTCAAACAATCCTCTCACCTCAGACTCTCGAAGTGCTGGGATTACATATTCTTGTATTTCAGACCTTGATCTGAAACCAAAAAGTTTCCTGTTTGGTTTTTGTGCCTGCCTTTATACAATCATGTTTGATTAATTAGTAGTGCAAACTGTTCTAAACAAACTATCACCAGAAGTAAAGAGGTTAAGTAGGGTGCAGTGGCTCATGCCTATAATTCCAGCACTTTGGGAGGCAGAGGGAAGAGGATTGCCAGAGCCCACGAATTAGAGACCAGCCTGGGCAACACGGCCGATACCTCATCTCTACAACAACAACAACAACAACAACAACAAAAAGCTGGGCGTGGTGGCACACACCTATAGTTCCAGCTATTTGGAAGGCTGAGCTTGAGCCTAGCAGGTTAAGGCTGCAGTGGCCGTAAGCATGCCACTGAGCTCCAGCCTGAGTGACAGAGTGAGACTCACTCAAAAAAAAAAAAGTAGACTGGTAAATACCACAGTTGCCTAAATCTAAGGTGTCAGAGGTTAGAAGCTAAGAAAGAAAAACTGCTGCCACTTAAACTATGACACAAGGCCTTAACGGCAGTCCCAGGAGACACATGAATCAGTCACATCAGCTTCTCACAGCTCTGAAACCTTCTCACTTATGTTGAGGAACACAGCAATTACCCCTGCCTCCAGGGGCACTGCCTGGCATGAGATGGGCAATTCTTTAACACGTTTCTTGGTACAGAACTTAGCACAGTTTAAGACACCTATGTATCTTCCTTTCCAGGTCACATACAGTACTTCACTGTAGCCATGGAAGAAAACTTAAAACTGCAATCATTCCTCCAATGATAAATATTTTGCTCACATAAAATCACATCTGGTTCTTGGATGACAGTAAATACAAGGAACATCTTGATTTCAGAGGTATTAGAATGCCAACTAAGTATGAATCAATGAAATATGGTATTCAAATACTAACTTACTTATCATTTACATTTGGCCTTGGATTAAAGTCAGTTACACTCTAGTATTCCCACTCCCTTTTCTCCACTCTGTAACAGGCAGCAGTGGCCATGAATACAACAGTGCCTCCCCTTTTTTCTGAGTCAGGGTCTCATTCTGCTGCCCAGACTAGAGTCCAGTGGCACAATTACAACTCACAGCAGCCCTGATGTGGTCCTCCTGCCTCAGCCTCCTCAGTAGCTGGGACTACAGATGCCACCACACCCAGCGAATTTTTTACTTTTTTGTGGAGACAGGGTCTTACTCCGTTGTCCAGAGTGGTCCTTAGCTCCTAGCCTCAAGTGATCCTCCCACCTCAGCCTCCCAAAGTGCTAGGACTACAGGCCACCAAGCCCAGTCCAGTTTTCCTTTTTAAAAAGCCATTGGGCAGAAATGACAACTAAATTATTTAGTACAGCTGCAGAAACAATGTTCTACATAGTAATCCAAATACAAATTCTCATCTTGCCATTCAAAGACCATTACCTTATTCCACCCATAACCTGCTCAACGTTTTCTCCTACTCGGTTCCTTCCTTCACTAATTCATTCTCTCATGCTGTTGCTCCAAGTATGGCTAGTAATACCTCATCAGGATCCCATTGCATCACCACCTCATTTCTCCAGAACTTCACAGAAAGCAGACTTTCATATTAACTTCACTCTAACTACACTACTATATATAAAGTACACACCCACGAGGGGACAAGACACAGCCTGTGCTCCTGTCCCCAGGAAAGTGAAGGAACTGGCAAGAGCCAACAAGTTTGCATTTCCTTAGCTAAATCCACATTGTTTTCAGAAAACAAAAAAGTACTTTCTTTCCTTGCCCAGAGGCAGCAAAGACAGGCACACACAAATCTCTAGGCAGAAGGAGGTTGAGTTTTCCGACTGGTGTTCCCTAGCCATCCTGTCTCAGTCCTGAGGTTTCTTTTCTTTTCTTCTCTTTTTTTTTTTTTTTTTTTGAGTCGGACTCTCACTCAGTCGCTCAGGCTGGAGTACAGTGGCACACTCACGGCCACCACAGTCTCGACCTTTCAAGTTGCTGGAACTACAGGCATGCACCACCACACCCAGCTATTTTTTTTTTTTTAATTGTAGAGACGAGGTCTTGCCAAGATGCCCAGGCTGGTCTCGAACCCCTGGGCTCAGGCAATCCTCTCATCTCGGCTTCCAAAAGTGTTAGGATTACAGGCTTGAGCTACCACGCCTGGCCACAGGACTGAGATTTTCTTAAAGCAAAGACAGTAACTCACCACACTATAAGCAATAAACAGGATTATTCAGACAACAAGAACATTAAGCTATCAACTTTTTATAACAAATAATAATTGGCCTAATTCTACTGCAACCATGTTAAAACTAATCAAATAGGCAAAAGTACTAATTACTTATCCTTAAAACAGCTAGTCTAACATTGCGATGAGCTTTCTAGATTATTCCATTCCTTTTACACAAGGATGCTATTTTCATCATTCTGATACACACATTTCCTGATCTCAACCGTCTAATTTTATGAAGACATTTCTAAATTTAAAACTACGTAAATATTGATAAACATTCCCTTACTTCAAATAACTACTAAGGTGTGTCTAATAAGATTCCCTCCGAAGTTAAAGATATGATTTTCCAATTTTAAAATAAAACTTAAGTATTCAAGAAAAGCAAAAAATAAAAATAAAAAATAAGTCAAAGAAAACACACAAGGTCGGGTGTGGTGGGTCACACCTATAATCCCAGCACTTTGGGAGGCCAAGGTGAGAGGACTGCCTGAGCCCACAGGTTCGAGACTAGCCTGGACAACTTGGGGAGACCTCATCTCTACAATAAAATAAAAAAATTAGCTGTGTGTGGTGGCGCGTGCCTGTAGTTCCAGCTACTTGGAATGCTGAGGCAGAAGGATCCCCTGAGTCCAGGAGATCGAGTCTGCTGTGGCCTTGAGCGTACCACTGCATTCCAGTCTGGGCCACAAAGAGATTCCAACTCAAAAACAAAAAACAGAAAACACATGGCATCAATGCTAGAAATTCTAGACAACAGTGTCTTAATGCATTCTGGGACTGTTGCTAACCTTTCCATCCTTCACAAAACTAAATATGACCCACAAGAGTCCTGGTATACTCTCAGTTTTTCTTCCAGCAACAACTCCTTGTTGATCCAATTTATTCATGGAGTAGCCATAAGAATATGACACTAAAAAAAGGCACACAAGCAGTTTTCTGTGGCTTCAACTAAATTCCCCAAAATGGAAATTTGATAATTTACATGAATGATGCAAAAATTAATACATGATTAAAATGCCCATTTCAGTTCATCAACTAACTCGCTGAAAGTTTTTAAAAACCACTAAGGCTGTTTAAAATTTAGCTGCTGTTAAGCTGGGCATAGTGTCTCATGACTGTAACCCCACCACTTTGGGAGGATTACTTGAGCCCAGGAGTTCAAGACTAGCCTGGGCAACATAGCAAGACATGTCTCTACAAAAAAATTTAAAAATGAGCCACGCACGGTGGCATGCACCTGTAGTCCCAGCTACTCGGAGGCTGAGGCATAAGGATCTCCTGAGTCCAGCAAGCAAGCCTCGATCATGCCACTGTATTTCAGCCTAGGTGATAGAGTGAAACCTCACCTCAAAATAAGATAAAATAAATAAAATTAGCAGCTGCTAAACTGAGATTTAAAAGTATGTGAAAAGAGAACCAATCACCACTTAATTTAAAAAAAATTTTTTTTACAGGCACTGAATAAGAAATTCCAATGGTACAAAAGGATATAATGAAAAGGAAATCTCCCTCTTCTTCTTGGCCTATCTCCATTTCCCGGGGGTTACTACTGTTAATAGTTGCTGACTTATCTTTCCAGAAACTGTCTATGCACATACATTTTTTTTTACATGATACATAATGTCCTACAGCTTGCTTGTTTCATACTTTCGAACACATTAAGACAACATTTTTTCATTTTTTTGAATACATGCCCCAACCAAATATGAGAAATTAGGCTGGATAGCGACCACACTGTTGTATGGATTGCATCTCCAAAATGAAGGAAAATACCATTTTTAAATAGAAACACATTGCTAGGGTAAGAAACTAGGAAAATAACAGGGAAAGATATGATAAGACAAATTTACATGCTTATATTTTAAGATATTAAACAACAGTAAAATTGTAAGTTGTTATTAGATGGCTCTTGGTGTGTTGCTTCTATTTTTGATAAATAACAGAGGTCAGAGAGGTGATGGTTTATGAAGGGTTCAAAATGTCAGGATGAGGTCATCAGACTTGATCTGATGTACAAAGGTTAATTATTACAGGTTCTTCAGAAGGGGAGAGATATCAAAGGGAAAAAAGTATTAACAGGTATGTAAACGATAGGTTCAAAGTCAGATGACTGGGTGACAAAGTGAGACCTCCAACTCAAAAAAAAAGAAATCAACAACATAAATATGAGCACTAAAACTATATAATTCTTTAAAGAAAACATACATGCTGGGCACGGTGGCTCACACCTGTAATCCCAGCACTTTGGGAGGCATGAGGCCACAATATTTTTTTTTTTTTTTTTTTTTTTTGAGTTGGAGGTCTCACTTTGTCACCCAGTCATCTGACTTTGAACCTATCGTTTACATACCTGTTAAT
>CAUYQG010030768.1:0-20396 GCA_963574415.1 Tarsius wallacei | reverse complement strand
TTTGATGGGGCTACTAGATGGCAATTAGAGGCAACGTGGTTGTAATGTGCACTTGTTTTTTGAGAATATAAATTCTATTATAAAAAATGGATAAGTTTGCATCCCCATTACAAAGTGGGCAAAAGATTTGAATAGACACTTTGCAAAAGAAGACATACAAGCAGCCGACAGATACATGAAAAAATGCTCAGTCTCACTAGTAATCAAAGAAATGCAAATTAAAACCACACTGAATACCACCTAATTTGAGTCAGGATGGCCATCATCAATAACTCAAAAAACAACAGATGCTGGAGAGGATGCAGAGAAAAGGAAACACTTCTACACTATTGGTGGGAGTATAAACTAATATATTTGTGGAAAACGGTAAACTGTGTGGCGGTTCCTGAAAGATCTAAAAGTTGACCTCCCATATGACCTCGCAATCCTCCTACTGGGAAAATACCCAGAGGAAGTCAAATCACTCTATGAAAAAGATACCTGAACACGCATGTTTATTGCAGCACTATTCACAATAGCAAAAACATGGAACCAACCTTTCTGCCTATCAAAAGAGGAATGGATAAAATAAATGCGGTACATATACATAATGGAATATTATGCAGTCATAAAGAAGGACAAAATTATGAACTTTGCAGCAACTTGGATGGACTTAGAGTCTGTACTGAGTGATCTTTCACAGAAGCAAAGAGCTGAGTATCACATGTTTTCACTCAAAAGCGGACCTTGAACAACTGTCATAATACTATAAGGAAGGGATTGGTAGTAGTGGAAAACTGCCAGGGGTGGGTGGGGTCAGGACTGGCATTAGTGGGAAACAGCCAGGGGAGGTGGGGACGCACACCTCATCAGCTAGTGTACCTGCGTAATGAACATTTGTATACCTAATCCTGAATTGTACCCCACGTATTTAAAATAAAAAATGTTAAAAAATGGGTAAGTTTGTAAATCATAGGTAAAACATTTTAAGATATGTTAAGTACAGAGAAGCAGTCAGTAAAGCATGTGTGAGTTAAACATAAATAAAAAGCCCTAAAGGGACCAAAAACTAAGTGATATTCATGAGACTGTGGGTACTAAATATTTATTATACACTAAATATACACGACATATATAAGGTACCAAATATAAAACAGGTACATGTATTCAGGCTATACTTGATGAGCACATAGTATTCATGAGATCTTAATTCTTAGCACCCATTATGCCCCATGTGCCATCTGCCAAGAAACATAAATAAACCCAGAGCTGTTCATTAGTTAACTGGAGAGCTGCAACTGAATCTCTCCAATGGAGTCAGTGTGTGTCATGGGCTCAGGGCCCCTCTGTCTGTGAGTGTTCTTGCTCAAATCTCCGTTCTGGGGTTCTTATAATCATGTCATCAGTAGGAAAAGCTAATGTGTGTGTGTGTATGTGTGTGTGTGAGAGAGAGAGAGAGAAAGACAGAGAGAGAGAGAGAGGAGAGAGAGAGAGAGGGAGAGAGGATATATATATATATATAGAGAGAGAGAGAGAGAGAGAGAGGAGACAAATGAATTCTGCTAACTCAGGATTCAAATAGTGAGGTCTTTCTACCCTCTCTACACCAAATCTCAAGTGTGTTAACTTATCCTACTCTCTTTCCTCTTCTTTCTCACTGTGTATTATAAATTGATTTTAACAAACCATTCCATGACCAGCTGCTAGTATATTTGGCACCCTTAATAACATACAGATAATTATCCACAAGACAGTGGTAGACAAATGCTATTGGGACCTCAGCAAGGCCCTGACAATTGTGCATGAGATTCTTGTAAACACATGAAAGCCGGAAGGTACTACAAGCAGGTGGAACTCCTTGTCTACTGCTAGTGGCAATATTAGGGGACCAATGTCACAGGGAGGAGGTTGCTGGTGATGCTCCGTCTTGTTGGTTTGTTTAGTGAAGACACACAAGGTAAGTTAATCAGATTTAAAGATAAGGACAATATTGAACAGTTTTCATGTCAGGGAGCAATTCCTTCTGTTCTTATTCCTTGAATTGACCTGTGGGAAATCAGTTTCATTTCAGGGCAGATAATGAGATGCGAGGGGCAAGGAAATGTGGGGACAGTCCAGGAAATGTAACAGGGGTGGGGACTTGGAGGTACAGAGCAGAAACAATGGAGAAGCTGGAGGCATATCAGCGGAGTTCACAGAACTGAGTGAGGTCAGGCAGGGGAGAGGGAGACCAAGACTCAGCCTCAGATGAGTTATGGCAGGAGGGAGGTAAGAAAGCAGGTCCCAGGAATGTCACAGAGCAGGAGATGAACAAAACCCAAGGCACCCCAGTTGCGGGAGGAGGGGGCAATGGTTTCCCTGGGGAATATGAAGAAAGCTGCTATTGCCCAGCTTCTGGACATCAAATCGCTCCACTATCAGAGAGTTTGTTTTTGCCTGTGATAAGCCAACCTGACTCACTTCACATTATTCACAGGTCCAGGGGAATGTGGACACCTCAGGTCCGTCCTGGAAATCACTTGGGATTCTGTCTTTACTGTTTCTAATCAGTTGTAGTTTGCTTCCTTCAAACTCTGAATCATCATGGTGTGAGCCTTTGGATGGGTAATTTGAAACATGGCTTTCTCTAAAGAAGTAGTTTTCAAAGCTACTTTTATTTTATTTACCTTATTTTTTTGAGTTGGAGTCACACTCTGTTGCCTAGGCTGGAGTACAGTGGCATGCTCATGGCCACTGCAGCCTCAAACTGCTGGGTTCAGGTGATCCTTCCACCTCAACCTTCCAAGTAGATGGAACTACAGGCATGCGCCACCAAACCCAGCTAATTTCTTTATTTATTGTAGATACGAGGTCTCACCAAGTTGCCCAGGCTGGTCCTGAACCCATGACCTCAGGCAATCCTCTCACCCTGACCTCCCAAATAGCTGAGATTATCGACGTGAGCCACTGCGCCTAGCCTCAAAGCTACTTTTAAACCTTGACCCACAGTAAGAAATAAATTTTAAATCACAATCCAGTATACACAGACCAACGTATACATATATATGAAAGTGAAACAAGAATTTCATAGCATTTACCTTTACCACATTTGAAGAATTCTAAGTAGTCCATCACATTTTACTTAAAAATGCTAATCACAGCATACCAAATTGATGTGCATTCCACTAATGGGTTGTCTTGGACCATTTAATGGTGTTATAACAGAATAACACAGACTGGGTAACTTATACTGAACAGAAATTTATTTGGCTTGTGGTAATGGAGACTGTGAAACCCAAGATCAAGGGATTGAGGGCCTACATCTGGTGAGGGCCTTCATGCTGTGTCAGAACATGGCAGAAAGCATCACATGGTGAGAAAGCATGTGAGAAATGGCAAGAGGGGGCTGAACTTGCTTTCTTAACAAACTCACTCCTGCAGCGGCATTAATCCATTTATGAGAGTGGAGCCCTCAAGACTACCACCACCTGTTAAGCCCTACCTCCCTACACTGTTGCATTGGGAATTAACTTTCCAACACATGATGGGCCATGACAGTGTTAAAAGATTTCAGTTTGACTTTTGCTCTTTTTGTTGTCAGGGACCTATACTACCTTGGTTAGCAACTCCTTCCCTACCTGATCCCACAGAACCCAATCCCGGATACCAACCAAATGCTTTCCTTTCTTCTTTACACTTGGACCAGGGAAGAATAAATATTCAGTGGGGGAACCCAACAACTTATGACCCAAATAATTTACGTGTGTAAGTTATGTAACTTTTCTTAATGTAATGCTCAGAATCATCCTATCCATTGGGATATTTTAATTCTTCTATGACAAATGAATAAAAGTATCAAAAAAGTTGTGGGATTTATCTGTGGTCACAAAGGTCACATAAGTGGGATAATTGGGACTTGAACACAAGAATGTTTGGTTATAGCTTTAGGACCAGCTTTCTCTCTCTGTCCAGAGATGGCTTTCTAGCCTGATGAGATAACTCTCTGACCTGAGGGGGTTTCCACCTCCAAACCTCTCCTGTACAGCAATTCTGGAACTGAAATTCCTCTCCCATGTCCCCTCATGAATCCCAAATCCTTTCATTGCTATATATGCCATTGGAAAAACTTGAGAACAAAGATTTTATATAGCAAACTTCTTTGTCTTACACAGGTATATCTGGTGACAGACTTCAGCCTCAGGGCAACAGTATGTATAACCTCATCTTATCCTCACAAGTATTTCCTAAGCAACATTTTGACTAATGCAAGAGCTGACATCGCAAAAGCAGCTGTCTGTTATGTTGTCTCCAATGACATATGACAGTCTTCTTCCCTAATTGGAAACAGGATGTATGTATGATTTCTATTCCTATGCAATGTCTTTCAAACAGGTGAAGTCTCAGTAGTAAGTATCTAAATATTCCTTTATGAAGCCTAAGTTAGTATAAAATAATGTGAATGGCAAAATGGCAAACATACCAGTCCCTAGTAAAATTTATTACTTTTCTATACCTTCTTTATGTATGAAATAAGTGTGCCAATATATAGAGAGGTCTAGAATAATAAAAATTTAAAGCTTCAATTAACTTTGTTTAATTTTGGAGTCAATGTTTTTGTGCTTGAAGGAAATTTTGAAATGGATTGGGAGTGGTTCTTATTACAGGAAAGGACATGTATCATGCATGATTAAGTGGAAAGTGTCCTAGAATTATTTCAAGAAAACAGAAGCATGGTCATTTAAAAAATAAGTGTTTTCTAATTATAAAATGAATATACATTGTGGATAAATTTTAAATAAAAACTATATATAAAGAAAAACAAATTGCATACTCTTTTTTTTGAGTTGGAGTCTCACTCTGTCGCCCAGACTGGAGTTCAGTGGCCGCTCCCGACCACCGCAGCCGCAACCTGCTGGGCTCCGGCGATCCTTCCGCCTCCGCCTTCCAAGTAGCTGGAACTACAGGCACGCGCTACCATGCCTGGCTAATTTTTTGATTTATTGTAGAGATGAGGTCTCGCCAAGTTGCCCAGGCAGGTCTTGAACCCACGGGCTCAGGCAATCCACTCACCTCAGCCTCCCAAGGCGCAGGATTACAGGCTGAGCCACCGAGCTCGGATCGGGGTGGCAGATTTTCATGTGTGGCTCTTAAGTCTTTTTGTGGATGACCTGCCCAGCCTGAAACCGAAAATCTCTTCATATATGGACATGGGGAAGCAGCAGCCACTCTTTTTTCTCCTTAGAAACACCTGAATAGAACTTCCTGATAGTCTGGAGAACTCTGGCCATGAAATTTCACTCAAGCAAATTGATGTTATTTGAAATGCCGAAAACCTTGGGGAGATATTTTCCTAGGTCAGCCCAAGCAAGGACATAAATAGCCTGATAGTGAAATAATAACAATAATAATAGGAACAGGACATAATGACATTGAGTTAGAAGTACTGAAATCCCTTCTTATTTTTCTGGGAAAGTTGAGGAAAGACTTGGATATTTCACTTAATCTGATATAGGCTCAGTTATTTTCATTGTAAATGAAGATACTGGTACCTACTATATTTGCATTAGTTATTATAGGATTAAATGAAAGTTTAAATTTTCCTTTGAAACCAAAACTTATTATTGTTGTTTTAAACTTTAGTGGTTTATTTATACTTCTATGATTCAACTTTTCTCTAAGAAGGAGAAATAAGTTGAAATACCATGAACAGCCTTTTTTTATTGGTCAATAATTTTATCTTAAGAGAGATCAAAAATCGAAATAAAACCCAACAAAAATACTACAAATATACTTGAGGCTTATCTAACTTCTAGCTGATAAACGTATGGAGACACAAGTCAGCTACTTATAAACACCTGACTTTAGAGAATGCTTATAATGTTCATTTCTATTCTGAAACTCTGTTTATTGCTCATCTGTGAGTAGTTCATTTTTATGAAAAGAATACACTGGTTCTTAACCAATAATATCATGTGTTTAATGGCTATTCTTATTAGACAGGAAACTCATTGATTCCATCCATTCACATTCAGCATGTTTGACAGCATGGCAGGCACAGGTCGGAATGCTACAGAAATCAGGCAATCTAATAAAGCCGTTTTGAATCCCTAGCTTATTTAAAAGGATATAGTAATGTCTAAAACAAAGGTTTCCAATGCTAACATCTGACAATTTGTCCCTTGCATCATGATCAATAAACCAGCACATGTTGTTGTTCAAATTATGAATAATAGACCAGCCAGATTGTAGTCACGTCAAAGAATTCTCATCCATCTTCCCGACTCGTTCCCTTGCCCTTTCTTCATTCGGTAGTGATTTATCATAAGAACATCAATTAGCCGGGCGCAGTGGCTCAAGCTTATAATCCCAGCACTTTGGTGAGGCCGAGGCCGAGGCGAAAGGATTGTCTGAGCCCACAGGTCCACGACAAACCCGGGCAATGTGGTCTCTACAGTAAATCAGAAAAATGAGTCGGGCATGGTAGTGCACACCTGTAGTTCCGGCTACTTGAAAGGCTGAGGAGAAGGAGCCCAAGAGCCCAGCAGGTCAATGCTGGGGTGGCCGTGAGCATCACTCCAGCCTGGGTGATGGAGTGAGACTTGAACTCAAAAAAAAAAAGAACATCTAGGAAGTGATGAACAGAAGTACACTGCTGGAATGGGAACGTAACAGCATTATTTGAATCGAGGTTCAGTCAATTCTCAGTTTCTTTGCCTCTGGGTAGACAACATAGATACATGAAGTCTGTAAAAAGCATTATAATTTCAAAGCCTCGTATTAAGAAATTGATTCAACTTCACCACTCTCTTGTTAAAAAAAGAAGAAGAGCGTCAATAAGCAGATTAATTTGAGGCCAAGATGATTTCTGTTATTGTTCTGTGATCTACACATAACAATAACCAGAAATCATCTTGGCCTCTAGAATTTCCCAGATATGCAAGAGAATCACTCTAGTGCCTGTTCCTCCATCCCATTCCCTTAAGAAAATGTTAGCACAGTTAACATGTTAGACAGTGGAGGAATCTGAACCCATCAATCAGATAAAAGTTGCCGGAATCAAGGAAGCCAAGAGGAAAAGGGGCAAAATCAAAGTACACCTGCTTCCTCAACTATTTTGTTTTTTTCTTTAACCGTGAAAGTGATGTAGCCCTGGCTTTGAGCCTAGGTAGATACTGAGGGAGACCTTAGACATGTCGTTCTGTAAGAGAGCATAGGGTGGAAAAGGGAGTGTTGAGTGTGGGTATTAAATGATGAGAGAGTTTCTGTGTCCTTTCTCCTTACACATACACACACACACACACACACTCCTAATTCCATATGTGAAGTTGGATGTTGTGCAAGGAACAAACCAGGGCCCCATTGTGAGTGTTGTCCCATTGTACACACTATCTCATGCCACTAGGTTCCTCTTTTTCACCTGAGAAGCAAAAGGCCCACTGAGGTCTTAGTTTCCAGTTGGCTGTCCATCTACAGGCTAAACTAACTGTCCACCATCAACTGCCTGGGAGGGAGAAAACAGAATGCTGGGAGGGGTGCAAACAGAACTGGGAGAGGGAGAAAGAAAGAAATGCCACAAGACTGGCCCATCCCATCAAATGGGCAGGGACTTCAGAGCCTCCTCCAACACAGTATGACATATACAGAGGTATATATGATCTTGGAAAAACACAGTGAAAAGTACCCCTGCCTGTTTTCCAGAGGTGGGTGAAGAGCTGACCTGACAAGTGCCAAAGAAGGAAGTTTGAAGAGCGGAACCTGTGAGGAGAGCTTCTTTTCTGATGCTGGCTCCCTGTAGCGGAGGAGGTGAGGGAGTACGGCAAGCTTCTCTCTCAGACCCAGCTCTCACATAGGGTCTTCACAGTGGAGTGGAGGGAAATTCGGAGTCTTCTTTTTCCTACAGTGGCCTTTAAGTGCCAGACAAACCAAGGGAAAGGGTGAGAAGGGAGAAATCCAGTACTCGGGTCTTCTTCTTTGCAACGCTGACTGTTCACAAGCGGTGCCCAGCACAAGCTCAAAAGAAGAGGCCTGGGTGAGAAGCCTATTGTGCACCAGCTCAGACCAGACTGTTACGAGTGAAGGGTCTGTGTAAGGGCTGAGGAAAAATAACGTGGAACAAAATAGATTCAGAACAAACCAGAGTGAAAGGAGGGAGATGATCTTATCTGACGTTCTTCTCTCCTTAGAATCCAGCATGAAACTTTAACTAGGGGTGAGAAACCCTGGTGTGAAGACTGTGAAGGTTGAGTGTGTGTGTGTGTGTGTGTGTGTGTGTGTGTGTGTGTGTGTGCGTGTTCCTGTGAACTGTCTGAGTCAGAGCTACGGGACAGCCAGGCCAGATGAGAATGTTCAAGCCTGCTGAAATACATCAATGTTTTGGCCTCCTCCAGCAAGTAAATGAACAGACGTGTTCTGAAAAATGTTATTAAAACTCATAGCCCCAAGACGTCGTAGGTTTGAGTTAGTGAAAGTAATTACAGAATAAACTCCACAGAGTCATTGGAAATGCCTTCAGTTTGGTAACCTATTGACATGGCAAGAGCTGCTCTCAGTGAAAACAAAGGCAGGTTTCTTGCTTTCTTTCATTTACTTTGGGCAGAACTCTTCCTTGCTTTGTTAAGTCACAGGGTTTTGCCCGGGATGGTCAATATAATAAAAGAGACAAATAACCTGTGCTATATCTATGTGAAATAGGCACACAGACTAACGGGGACAAGTAGTTATGGAAGGCCAGAGAATACCTTCCATCAGTAGATCCTAAACTATAAAATATGTGTGCATCACGTGAGGTCTGACAATTAAGTTCATGAACTCATCCTAGAAGTGCTCCATACCTCATTGCTGAATATCACTAGGGTCACCTTCAAAGTACTCCCCTTGGGAAGCTGTGCACCGACACCAGTGCCTAATCCACCCGTCAAAGCAATTTTGGAACTCTCTTTCTGGAATGACCATCAGAGTTGTTGGATTACCCTTGATGTCCTGAATGTCATCAAAAGGTCTTCCTTTCAATACTTCCTTTATCTTTGGGTAAAGAAAAATGTCAATGGGGGACATATCAGGTGAATAGAGGGTGTGTTCCAATAAAGTTATTTGTTTACTGGCTAAAAACTCCCTCACAGGCAGTGTTGTATGAGTTGGTGCGTTGTCGTGATGCAAGAGCTCCTTTGGAACCAGTTTTGCCCACACCTGTCTCATGCCAATAATTTCAGCTAAGAGTTTCCTGTTTTCTCTATCAGTGTTCGTTTGTTTTGCTATGCTTCTCACAGTCAGCTGATGATTCTGACACACAATTCAATGAATTTTTGCAATGTTTTTGTCAGTGCTGCTCGTTACTGGTCGTCCTGACCACTCTTTATCAGTGATGCTTTCTCTCCCCTCAGAAAAATGTTTAATCCATTTTTGCACTGCCATTTTCTTCAAGGCATTATCCTCATAAACTTGGACTAACACGTCTCTGATGTCACTTCCACTCTTGCCAAGTTTAACAAGAAATTTAATGCTTGTTCGTTGCTCTAATTCAAACTCCAACATTCTTGTGATGACAGCTCTGATGGCCATTCCAGAAAAAAAGTACCAAAATTGCTTTGACAGGTAGACTAGGCACTGGCATCGGTGCAAAGCTTCCCAAGGGGAGTAATTCGAAGGTGACCCTAGTGATATTCAGCAATGAAGTATGTGGCACTTTTTCTAGGATGAGCTCACGAGCTTAACTGTCAGACCTCAAATCATCTAGGAAGATGTTTATTCCAAGGGCCCATGCTCCACCCAGGTATCCTGATTCAATTCTTGCTTAGGACCAAGGCTTTCATATATATTTATTCAATCTGATAAGTTTACCCATTCACCATTCATTCAATAGATAGACTATCAATAGATAGACTTCTTGAGAACTTATTATGAGTCAGGGTTCTCAACCTATAGCAGTGAATAAAACAAGAACCATAATTTCAAACTTCATGAAGTTTACATATGATAAAGGAAATACTGGATAAATAAGATAAATAAGCACATCATGTTAGGATGTAATAAGTTCTAAAGAGAAAAATTAAACAGAAGAGGATAATAGGCAGCATGGGAGAGAGGATAGTTTTAAGTAGGGTAGCTGGGAGGGTAACATTTTAGAAAATAACTAAAATGATTAGAAAGTTAGCCAAGCAGAACCCTAAGGACAAAGCATTACAAGCAGATGAAACCACCTGTGAAAAGGGTCCTGGGGTAAAAATGTGTCCTGCCTATGTTCTCAGGAACAATAAGGGGGACATGTAGGCTGAGGTGAATAGAAAGCAAAGAGAACAGTAGGAAATGAGGAGAAAGAGGTAATGAAGGACCTTGCAGGTCAATGTAGAGATTCAGACTTTATTCTCAGAAGGTTTGAACAGAAGAGTGATCTCATCTGACTTAAGCACTGCCACTCTGGCTGCTCTGATGAAAACAGACTGAAAGGAAGTTAAGGAAAAAGCAAGGTGACCTCTTGGAAATCTATTGATATCATCCAGGCCATGGTGGTCTGGACTAGAGATGGCAGCCACGGAGTTCAGATTCTAGAGAAATTTTTAAGGCACTGCCAGCACAATTTGCTGATAGATTTGATGTGGAGGTCTGAGAAACAAAAAGGAGTCAATGGTGTCTTCCAGGTTTTCACTCCAAGTCATCAGCACAAGTGAAATTGCCTCTACACGTATGGTGAAGATTAGAGAAGGGACAGGTTACAGCAGGGAGAAATATTGTGAGTCCAGTTTTAGACATGCTATCTTTGAGCTGCTTATTGAATCCAAGCTGAAATGCTGAACAGGTGTTGGGAATAGAGTTCAGGGACAGGACTGTGCTGGGAACATAATTGTTGGCTTCAACGTAAAGACAGTATTTAAAGCCGTGAGCATGGATGGCATCCCCAAGGAACTGAGTTAGTGAAAAAGGAGAAGAGATCTGAGGACTAAACCTTGAATTACTCTACTTTGAGGATGAGTCAATGTGGTAGAGGTGGTATATCTGAATTTCAGAAAAACTTTTGTCAGTCTCCCATGAAAAGAAGGCTGGCATCAAGCAGACTTCACTGATGGCACAATTAGATTCAAAATTACAACAAAAATTTTTTTTTTAAATTTTGAGTTGGAGTCTCACTCTGTCTCCCACACTGGAGTGCAGTGGCCGCTCCCGGCCTCCGCAGCCTCGACCTGCTGGGCTCCGGCGATCCTTCCACCTCAGCCTTCCGAGTAGCTGGAACTACAGGCGCGCGCTACCACACCCGGCTAATTTTTTGATTTATTGTAGAGATGAGGTCTCGCCAAGTTGCCCAGGTGGGTCTCGAACCCGCGGGCTCAGGCAATCCACTCACCTCAGCCTCCCAAGGCGTGGGATTACAGGCTGAGCCACCGAGCCCAGCTTACAACAAAATTTTTATCTAATGGTTCTGTGGTGGGAGATAATTTGTGGAAAAATTGAAGGTATACCCTGGAACCTACTCCATCAGCATTTTAAGTCACCATTTTGCATTAAACCAGGGAGATACAAATGCAGGTCGCCTCTTCCTAATTGAATACTGTTTAAGCTCAGGCATCCACCACTTCTTCCCGTAACCACATGCTTCAGGTAAGCTCCAGGCTTGGTCCTGGCTGGCCTAAGGACAGAGGGACATAATCCCATTCCCTCTTGCTTCTACATGGAAATGTGACTTTCAGTCAGTAAAAAATAAGAGGTTTACCAGGAAGCTTGTAAGAAGAATGACCTGGGCATTAAGAAAGCCAGGGGAAGAAATGGCCTTGCTTTCTCCCCCCTGGTTTTCTGAAGGAAGCATCAGGAACTGTGTCCCGCCGTCATCTTGCATAAATTGTCTATGAGAAATTAATAATAATATCCATGAGATACAATTCTAAGAAGTCAACACAGAATCATGGAGCTTAGAGCTAGAACACTCCACAAAAAAGTTAAGTGAGGATGTCTTCATTTACTCAGGCTGCTATACAAAATACCATAAAAGGAGGGACTTATAAACAACAGAAATGTATTGCTCACAGTTCCGGAGACTGGGAAGTCCAATAACAAGGCACCAGCGGATTCAGTGTCTGGTGAGGGCTCACTTCCAGTTTCCCAGATGGCACCATGCTGCTGCTGAGTCCTCACCCGCAGAAAGGGCGAGGGTATTGATCTCATTCATCTGCCCTCATGACTTACCTCCAAATGCCATCACACTGGGGGTTAGGATCTCAATGTACAATTATTGGAAGAACACATTCAGTCCATTGCAGAGGTTTCAGAGTTCAAGGCCAGTTAAGGGAAGAACCCAGAGCCTGGTCACCAGATTCCCTGGCCCATTCTCCTCCTCTTGCATCCCACGGCTTCTTTGGCTCTACCTCTTTTTAGCATTGACTCTGTACCTTTTGGTCAACCCTTTGCTCTCCTGAGAACCCCTACTGGTGTTTCCATCATCTGCTAGGAAACGCGGCCTTCAAAAAACAGCCAGAATGACAGTGTTGTGAAGAGTCATACTTTATTCACCAGCAGAAAAGATCAAAGACTCTGGAGCATACGGATAGAGCCTTGGCCTACCTGTCTTGTGAAGCATTGAAACTCTTCATGAATTTTCAAGGGAGTTTAGAACTAGATTCTGCCCTCAGTCTGTGTGAGATTTTTTCTCATTTCAAATCAACAACTGCAACCATGGGAAAAGAGCAGCCACAATGCACGGAGGTAGGGAAGAGTTGTAAAACATGTCCTTTTATATTGAGATAGATTGGAGTGTTGATTGGAGTTACATAGGGGATGAAGGTCCGGAAAGGGATTGTGCCTACAGAGGGTAAGTTGAAGGCAGCTGGCTACAGTAGACAGTGTACATTTTTAAATTGTGTATAACTCTGTGAGTGAGTAGGCAGGGAGCACTTTGCAGAAAACTTTCTTCTCCCTTAATCAGAATAACACTTATAAGACGTTTACTCTATGTGGACACTGTGCTTTATAATAATTCACTATATTCAGAAAATTCTATCTATTTAAGTCACACTTGTTAAGTATATGCATGTGTGTATATATATATATATATAGCATAAATATATATAGTAAATTACATTGTTATTTCCATTTCCTGGAGACATGGAGAGGATAAGTAACTTACCTAAGGTCATATAGCTAATGAGTTGCAGATCTGGCTCTAGAGCTCATGGTCTAAATCATTATGCTCTAAGTCTCTGATACTCCTCATCTTGAAACCAAATAAAAGAGCTTCTTAAACTGACTCTGACATCCTATTTATCCTCGCCTTTTCATCTTCTCAAATCATACACCACACTGAACTTCTTTATCTGACCCTGTCACATCGAGTCCTTCTTTTGTTTAACTTACAAATAATAATCGTATATATTCATGGGGTACAAGGTGTTGTTTTGATACATATGTTCATTGTAGAAGGGCTAAATCAAACTATTTAATATATCAATCACTTCAAATACCATTTTTGTGCTGAGAATGTTTAAGATTTACTCAATTAGCAATTCAGAAATATACACAACATTACTATTAATTGCAGCCACCATTCTGTGTAATGGATCTCAAAAACGTACTCATCCTGCCTAACGAAGACTTTGTACGCTTTGGTCAACATCCCCACTTCTCTCACTCTCCTACCTCTGGTATCCACCACTCTACTCTGCACTTCTAAGAGTCTAACTTTTTTAGATTGCACACATACATAAGCTCACGCAGTATTTGTCGTTCTGTACCTGGCTTATTTCACTTAGAATTATGTCTCTAAGTGAGAATAATGTTTTATCCACCTTGTTGCAAATGACAGGATTTCCTTCTTTTTAAAGACTGAATAGTATTTCATTGTGTATAGATGCTACATTTTATTCCTCAATTTATCCGTTGAGGGACACTTAGGTTGAATCCTTGTCTTGACTATTAAGACTAATGGGACTGAATTAATTAATATGGGACTGAAGATTTCTCTTCCACATACAGATTTCATTTCCTGGTACATGCCCAGAAGTGGGATTCCTGGATCATATAACATGTTTAGTTTCTTGAAGAACTCCCTACTGTTTTCCAGAATGGCTATACTAATTTATATTCCCACCAAGAGTGCTCAAGGGCTCCCTTTTCTCTATATTCTCGTCAACATTTATTAACTGCTATCTTTTTTTAAACAGCCATCCTAACAGGGATGAGTGATACACATTAAGGTTTTAATCTGTATCTCCCTGATGATAATGATGTTATGCATTTTTTCGTATACTTGTTGGCCATGAACATGTCTTCTTTTGAGAAATGCCTATTCAGATCCTTTGCCGACTTTTTAATCTGGTTATTTGATTTCTTGCTATTGAGATATAGAAGACATGTCGAGATTATAAATCACTTTAGCTTACTTATGAGAGCAACAATACTCCGGGTCCTGTGTTTTAACAAAATACCACGTGCACATGGGGACATATGTGGAAAAACCACGTCATTTGCTGAATGACTTAACCTACTACCTTTTACTTTTTATTTCAGACAAGTGAATACAGATATCCTGAGAATTTATCAACAAGTAAAATGTGTTAAGATGTATATAGAAAGTTTTATTTCTACTGGTGTGTTCTTCTGGAACGTTTGGGGGTTCCAACTAAAGATTCTTGAGGACCAGACTGTTGAAACAGGTGGCTACTTCAGACTGATATTAACTGCACAAAATAACTTCTCGCAAGCAAACTATCTGACTCACTAGTTGTGCACGCATCCTCAAATGCCTTTTTTTCTCTTTAGGTCATTCATTCTAAAGTGCTCATCTTCTTATTTAAACTAATATTCACATCTCCTTTCATTTAAGCACTTTATACCAAATGATAGCTTTCTGTCTTACAGATATAAGACACTCGATAAGAAATAGACACAAAATATTCAAGAACTTCCAACATCAACAAAATATACCCTCCAGGAATTACAAATCACTCAGAAAAGCCCACATTTTTAGAATTGCTCTTGGATGAAATTTTACATTTTGTACAAGAAAGTCTCCAATGGAAGTATTTTTCTTTCGTGAGTGCCATGAAGCAGCTGTTCATGTGAAGAGACGCTATTGAGAAGAGTGCTATGTGAAGCTTTAATTAAAGCCCGTCTGCTACTTTACTGTTTCTGACGATTGGACACAGTTTGTGTTATTAGCATAATACTTGGAAATGTAATTGCCTTCAGGTTTTGTTTGCCAGATGAAAGCCTGCCGCTTCTCTACATTGTCTTGTATTTATACTTTTCCTGCCGTCTCAACTTAGACTAAAAAGGGGGAAAAAAATCCAAATTTACAAACTCATAAGAAAATCAATGATTGCTGAATAAATGATGCCCTGCTATTCATACAACTTATTAATGAGTTGACTCAAAAAGGAAAGTTGGGGGCTTACCTGTTCCTGGAATTATTGCTCCGTGGACCAGAGCATGTCTTCCTCTGTGAACTCTGAATCTTAACAAGTGCTCTGGAAAATAAAAAGGTTGTGACGATGAAACAACCCTGGTTCTATCTTTTCTATGCTTCCCTCTCATAAAGGAAATGATATTAACAAGTTAAATGCTCCAAGAAGTCCTGAAGTATATTTTAAAGATCAGCTTGTTATGTAACCTTATGTTTCCAAACTTTGTGACCATAGAAAATTTTTCTGTTTCTCGTCTATTCTCATTCCGCAGAAACAGTGTCACTGAAGACACAATTGACAAAAGGCTAAAGTCTTAAAAAAAATTTTTAAATCATAAGAACTAGAAAAATACATATGAAGTCATTGAATATTTTATTGTAGGATTTCTGAAAGATAAAAAGCACAAAGAAAAAGACCATTTATAAGTGACTGCATAAAAATGAACATTTCTATGCATCCTAAGACTTTATAAGCAAAAGCAAATGGTTTATTAGATGTGAGTATTTGTAAGAGTTTGACAAAACTTATATCCATAATGTAGAAAAACATAAAAAATCAATAAGGTATACACACTAGAAGGAAGAAAACAACCACCAAAATTCACAGAACAAGACCTACAAATGCCCAATAAACATGAGAGAAGGTTCAATCTTACTAACATTCAACAAATACAACCCAAACAGTAAGGTAGGTGTATTGTTCTTTTACCAATTTTAAATACTTTTTACAAGGTCATGCTTTGCATGGAAGTGCAGAGACAAGGGCACCTTCTTATTCTCTCCACAAGGACAACTTTTCTCAAAGTCACATCTTTCGCAAATTAGTTCCATTTCTAGAATTACATTTCAATAGATGTATGTACATACTGTTTATCATAACATCATTTGTAATAGAACAGTATTAAACTGTAAATTATTAATAGAATAACTAATATAATGAGAAATATTTTATGCTGCCACAAAAAAGATTTCCATGCAATAATATAATAAAATGCCTACAATATAACATTCAATTAAAAAAGCAGACAGGATAGCGCTGATTGTACTTCAACTGTACTTCAATAATACATCCATATATGAACAGAGAAAAAAGATTGAAAGCCAATACATCAACACAGAAATAAAAATTCTTTCTGGATGGCACAGCTGGTGATTTTTCTCTCCAATAAAAGGAAAGATTGGTTAATGTTGCCAGACAGAGAGCTGACTTGACGTTTATTACTTTTCTAAGACTTACCTCCGATTAGTACGTTGTTTAATAGCAAACAAGTGCTTGATAAAGTAGATTTAGAAATCCTACTTTTTTCACTTTATCCTATCTACATCCTAAGGTCTTTTTTCATAAGTTGGGCAAAAATGAACTACCCCCTAGCTCATACACATATTACCACAAATATAGACTAATACTGATTAGTTCTTAGATGTTGCTGGGGAACGATCTGAAACAGGAAAACAGACCATTCAACTCCTAATTGATGCACATTCTTTCAAATGACTTAGAAGAGAATATTTTGAAACTTTTCTAGGCTTTGCCTTTCCCAGACATACAAAGGAAAGATAATACTTAGAATAGTTTCAAAGAAGACCTGCAAAAAATAGTCGTAGTTAGAGAACTCTAAATTCTAAGAATTCTAAGAAAAAAAAACCTAGCACCTACCTCTGACTAGCTCCAGACCTCTGCACATGTCACTCACTAACACATCCCAGTTGCTGTGATTTAGCAGTTTATTATTGTGTCAATAATTATATTCACCATAAGCAACACTGAAGACTATAACAACCACAGTAGAAAGACAGACATTGATTCCCTGGAATTATGTACTAAAATTAGATTTCACCCCCTTTTTCAAGTACAAAATCCATATTTCTCTCTCATCATTGCTTTCTGAAATAGCTTTTCTAAAAGATGAAAACAAGCATTCTTTCAAGGACTGTAAAATAGCACATAATATAATTCTATTGGTTACCACCTACTTTCTACACTTATTATTTAACCTTCGAATCAAATGACAACCGTGCTTTCCATATGGCTTTTGTTACAACCAAGCTATTTTTGGAGTGATGAGCTTTTTTTTTTTAATCTTATTCTAATATTACAATCAGGTTTGTCCCGCTTTAAAATTAGATCCTGTCAACAGACAAAATCAAGGATGATTATCTACATTACAAAAGGATACCTCTAGTCATCAAAGGATTCTTTCCAAAGAAGATTCCTTTAAAGGGCAAGCTCTTCTATTACATTTTATAAATACTTCAGTTTAAAACAATTGTCTGCCTGAAACTTTTCAATGCTAAAGCTGGAGCATCAATAGACTAGGTGTATCTCATTACAGTGACAGAACTTTCCACCGCAAAAGTCTGCCCAGTTATGACTCAATGGGGGGGGGACAGAAGGGGATAGCAGACCCAGCCAAGGAGAAACATGGAAAAGAATAAACAGAAAGGGCAGACCAAGTTAAGAAGCATAAAGATAAAGGCTCTGAAAAATGGTAACTCTCAAATATCTTGCAGAACAGTGAAAGAGAGAACTCCACAGCCTGTTTACGTACACGTATGTAATCAATCTCCCCAGAAGGGTTTTTGAGGTCAGAGGCTCTGTTTAGTTTTTAGTCCCTACCTAGCAATGAGCCCCATCACGGTAGGCCTCCAAGAATGAATACATGACACGGATCATCCCATCAGTTTTCCAGCGCTGTCACTTATTTAAGAATACAGCAAGCCGGGCTCAGTGGCTCAGCCTGTAATCCCGCGCCTTTGGGAGGCTGAGGTGAGTGGATTGCCTGAGCCCGCGGGTTCGAGACCCGCCTGGGCAAGCAAGACCTCATCTCTACAATAAAATCAAAAAATTAGCCGGGTGTGGTAGCGCGCGAATGTAGTTCCAGCTACTTGGAAGGCTGAGGCGGAAGGATCGCCGGAACCCAGCAGGTCGAGGCTGCGGTGGCCGGGAGCGGCCACTGCACTCCAGTCTGGGCGACAGAATGAGACTCCAACTCAAAAAGAAAAAAAAAAAAAAGTTATCTCTTATCAACCCATGTCACAGAACTGTTATTATACTTCTTTAGCCATTCTCCTGCTTCTGTTTACTGAGTCTATTCCAGCCATTTCTTCTTGGCTCCAACTTCCCGACTCCTACATCGAGCTATGCTCTGTGTTCTTGGATTTATAACTCCAGTTGCAGTCTCAGAGGTAGTCGCTACCTAGTCAGTTATTTATGTAGCATTCTGGGAGTCATTTCTGGAGACCCTGCCCAAGCCCATTTGTTTGGTTTTTTTCCAAAGATCTTTTAAGCAGGCAAGTTCTTATATTCAATCCTTTCCTGTTTAAAGTAACCAGATTGGTTTCTGTTATGAGCACTGAATTCTTACTGATACCTGTGTGACGTTTGTTCCTCTCTTCTTAACCTATTTCTCCATTGTGTTTCTTGGAACACAGATGTGACTACTACCACTTTGAGCCAAGATCATGAGGGTCTCACACTAGAGGTGTTAAACTGATATGCTGGGAGAAACCAGGTCCTTGAGGACATGGTGAAGTACAGTCACCATTCCAGCCCTGAACTGCCTTCTTCTAGATTTTACATAAAAGAAAAACTTTTTGGCCGGGCTCAGTGGCTCAGCCTGTAATCCCAGCACTTTGGGAGGCTGAGGTGAGTGGATTGCCTGAGCCCGCAGGTTCGAGACCCGCCTGGGCAACTTGGTGAGACCTCATCTCTACAATAAAAATCAAAAATTAGCCAGGTGTGGTAGCGCGCTTCTGGAGTTCCAGTTACTTGGAAGGCTGAGGCGGAAGGATTGCCTGAGCCCAGCAGGTCGAGGCTGCGGTGGCAGGAAGCAGCCACTGCACTCCAGTCTGGGTGACAGAGTGAGAATTCAACTCAAAAAAATAAAAAAGAAAAAGAAAAACTTTTATCTTTGAGACAATGTTATTTTGGGTGTCTGTAACTCTCAGTTATATCAAACTTGACTGATGCAAACTGTGAGACTCAGCATAGGCCTAGCACATAGCAAACACTAGCTGTTATTATTTTTACCCAGAATGCCCTCTTCGGGCATTTTTGCCTCTATAGATCCTACCTATCTTTCAAAGCCCAACTGAGACATCTCCGGTTGTATGAGACTTTCTTCAATTTCTCCACCCAGACTTTGTAGCAAACATGGCTAGAACATAGTAAGTACAGTAGGGATCTGTTCACGTGTCTGTACCTTCCCTAGAGTTTCTGTAAATGGAGATCAGGTATGAATCAATTTTACGTCCTCTTATAACCAAAAATATTGTGCCACACGATATATGTACTCATCATTTAATACTGAAAGAATGATACGTCTGATTAAGAACTGGATTCTTTGGTATAGAAGTTAAGTGCTAGAGGGATTTAAGGTCATTGGGGAAGGTTTCTTGAAGGAAGTAGAATTTTAGCCATACTTGGAAACAAGGATAGACTTTGAACAGGTGAAGATGAATAGAGAAAGCATACACAGCAGAAAAACTATGTGCAAAAAATCATGGAATGTATGAACAGGTGTGGGAAGAGCAAGGAAACTTGCCCCCCTAGAAGATCTCTGTTAGGAGGTAGGCAGCTGAACCACAAAGAGATGAGTTCCATGACAAGAGGACTGTAAATATCAATTTGCATATGCTAAATAGGTACCAAGGTATTTGTTTCAGAGTACATTTTTATTCTTTGTTTTGTTTTGCTTTTTATTTGCTTTTGCAACCACAAGTGCATATAATTAGATTAATTAATTAATACTTGGAATGTACTCTCATCACTGATCCATGCAAGTTTTGTGTTTATACATGCATATTATTTTTTTGTTGTTTGTTTTTGTTTTTGTTTTTTGAGTTGGAATCTCACTCCATTGCCCAAGCTGGAGTGCAGTAGCATGCTCACAGCCACCCCAGCATTGACCTGCTTGGCTCTGGCGATCCTTCTGCCTCAGTCTTCCAAGTAGCCAAAACTACAGGTGTGTGCTACCACACCCAACTAATTTTTGATTTATGGTAGAGATGAGGTCTCACCAAGTTGCCTGGGCTGGTAGGTCACCTACTTTTAACA
>CAUYQG010030766.1:0-13596 GCA_963574415.1 Tarsius wallacei | reverse complement strand
TCGGAGGCCCTACCTTACCAGCTCCCAATGAAAGCTACATGATCAAAAGTCCCCAGTGAGGGTGGGGCCTAGATGAGGATCTGGCCCTGAGGCCCTTGAGGAGTCATGGGTCCAGCAATAACCATGGAGAACACTCTGGCCATGAGGAGAGAGTTACAGAGGCAACAAATCACAACTGAGAAATGAGAGGAGGAAGTAACCACGCCCATTCCATGAAAGGGATCCCGGGGACAGAAGTGGGAAAAGTAAAGAAAGCTATTATATGGGCCCCAGAGATTGTCCCAGGAGACACCATCAGGCTTCCCACATCCATTGACCTCAGAACAGCATCCCCAACTCGTGTCTCACTCACAAAAAACACACCTTTGTAGGAGCCACCGAAAGGCACAGCTTTCTATAGCCAGAAGAGAAACAAGTCAGAATCCATAAATTCTATGCCTGACCACCAGCCATGGCCCTCTTTCAGAGGTCACTTAGCTCCCCTCAGCACTTCTGCATCTGCATAATGGGCTCTAACTTGCCCCTCAAGGCATGTATGATCTGCAGAAGCCACACTTGTCCATGCACTTCTCTCATCCAAGGCGGACCAACATATCTATGGTTTCCTTAATGCAACACAAGTCCTTCTGCTCTAAGGGGCGAATTAGCACACGATTCTGGAACAACTCCTATAATACTCACTGGAGGATGTTAAAAAATTACAGGAAAAGGAAAACAATACACTCTAAAAACAAGCAAGGGAGGCTCAGCAGGGTCCCATATGTGTTTCTGGAAAAGAGAGGCACATGGAAACTGATGTGGGTTAAATTGGAGAAAGACCCCAAGCACAAGGATAAAGTAACTCAAATTTTCATCGGTAGAGTGAGTGGAGAACGTATGTCATTCATCACAGTATTAAATCAACAATCACAGAGGAAAGACAAGATGAATTTTAAGAATGCAACAACACTCCTGAGATGAGTCTTCACGTCCAAAGGCTGAATAAAATCCAAGCACAAAAAGTAAAGAAGCACATAAGCCTAAAACATAAAACATGATGTTTTGGAACAAGAAAACAAAACACGAGAAAAGCACTCCAACAGAGTTAAATAAATGTTTTAAAATGGAGACAAATACCTAAAAGGGGCAAATGACCAGCATCAAAAATACCAAGATGACACAAAACTGGAGGGCATGTTCATTGTTTTAGAAAAAGGCTTCATTAAAACCAGAATTCTATACCCAGCCAAACTGTCACATAAGCGGGCTGGGAGAGACGTCCCATTTTCAGACATTCAAGGAATCTTAAAATGCATGTCTTCGTGTCACCACATATGAAAAAGACCTGATCTTTCACCATGACATCATGGCAATGGAAAAAACCGAGTACAGCTTCAAATTTGCCAAGAGAGGCACCTGAGTACATCACAGCACAACTGCAGAGATCAAGAGAGAAAGCTCGGATCCGGCACACGTTGAGGCCTCATGCAACCTCCTTAACCAGGCCCCAAAAACTGAAGGGAACAGGTGGCTCCTGTTACCGACCCGTCTGTGCCAGCGGATTTTACAAGAAGTGCATATTTTGCTTTGTGTTTATGCTTTAAAGTAACAAAGCTTGTATTTTGCATCCAAACACAGAACTGATGGAAGCAGAATTCCTCCCTTTGGAGAAGTTCTCATTTCTGAAGCCTCCGCTCAACAAGGGCTGGCCTCAAGTACTTTCTACAACTCCTCCGAAGCCCAAACAAGGAGAGATGAGGAAACAGAGTCCTGTAACCTACACACAAGTTTAAGGAGCAAAACTAATGGTAGATGATAAACTAGCACTAATGAGGGACCTGCAACCGCCAGCACAAAACAACAACAAGGAAGAGAAGCTAGTGGAGCCTCATGTGGGGCCAACACAAGTCAGGGGGTATAAATACTTGGCTACCCTGAGCACCCTCACTCACTCACTCACTCACTCACTCATCACTCACTCACTCACCCACTCACTCCCTCCCTCCCTCAGTCTTTCCCAGCTCACCCCCAGCTCATACCCAGCATGGCTGCGTCTACCATGTCCATCTGCTCCAGCACTTGCACTGACCCTTGGCAAGTAGACGACTGTCTGGAGAACTGCTGCGAGCCCCCCTGCTGTGCCCCCAGTTGCTGCACACCAGCCCCATGCCTGAAGCTGGACTGCACCCCAGTGAGCTGTGTATCCAGCCCCTGCCAGTCAGGCTGTCCCAGCTACTGCACACCTTCGTGCTGCCAGCAGCCCAGCTGCCAGCTGGCTTTCCTCACCTCCTCTTCCTGCCAGCAGCCCTGTTGTGCACCCATCTGCTGCAAGCCCGTGTGCTGCAAACCTGTCTGCTGTGTGCCCGCCTGCTGTGTTCCCACATGCTCTGAGGCTTCCTCTTCCTGCTGCCAGCAGTCCAGCTGCCAGCCTTCCTGCTGCACCTCCTCCCCCTGCCAGGAGTCCTGCTGCGTGGCCGTCTGCTGCAAACCCGTGTCCTGCAAACCCGCCTACTGCAAGCCTGTGTTTTCTGGGTCTTCTTCGTCGTGCTGCCAGCAGTCTAGCTGCCAGCCGACTTGCTGCCCCTCCTCCTGCTGCAGACCCTCCTCCTGCGTGTCCCTCCTCTGCCGCCCCATGTGCTCCCGCCCGGCCTGCTGAGGCCTCTCCTCAGGCCAGACGTGCTGACAGGCCTATCCCCCAGAGTCAGGCTCGGGTCTCACCTGGAAGCTGATTGTCATGTCCTGAGTCGCTGAGTATTTGGATGACTTCCTGGCATTTGCTCATCTAATCTGCTGTTGAACTGGACAATGTGGGAGATCCCAATGCCCTTATTCAATGCTGTGGCTCTCTTGGGAGTGGGGCTCCTGGAACGTCCCCATAGCACTGGCCTCCCCGCATCTCCCACCCCTCATGGGTCAGCTTAGCCTTGACTCATGGTTCCCTGTCCTCCTCAGCTCAGTGACCTTGAGTCTTCTCTGGATAACCTTAAACAAAAACACAATAAAGGCCCCAAGACCCTGCACTGGCTTCCATGTGTCATGACTAGCATTCTTTGGCTGGAGTGCGTGGCCATGTTTTTCTCCACTGTACATTCCACTCTGCTGTCCTTTAGGGGCCTTTATGGCTTCCTGTGTGCCACAGGAGTGCATGACTTCAAGAGGAGGGAGTGGGCTTTGCAGTCCTTTGGTCCTTGGGTTTGTCCGGAATGCTCCTGTGCCATTATCTACTTAATAGTTCCTTTAGTTGATGTGACTTTTAAATCCTCCTCTTCTGTACAATCCCTGCCAAATCAAGAAGAGTGTCTTCTAGATCCAGGTTCTTCCAGATCATGTCAAATGGCCTTCTCATTTCAAAGTCAGACATTTTAACCTAAATCGCCTAAAACCTGTCATATGCCCTGCTGATGTCACTGGTGTGGTGGCAGGGACAGGTGACTGAAATCAGGCATCTGTTGCTTACATGCTGTGTGAGCAGAAACCTGTCCTTAACCTCTCTGGGCCTCTCTGAGGTCAGAGCACTAAGGCGCATTTTTAAGGTACTTGAGTGGGTTGGTAAGACCAGCAGAGAACAAGCATGTTGTGATCATAGTAAACATAGGCGGCCCCATGGTTTAGCTGAAACAGAAAAATACTGTGATGGCTTCTGAGTATTTTAAGAAATCTTTAAAAATTGTGTTTGGGATAAAGATGTGCTGGAAGTCCTGGGCCACCAGAGGAAGTATCAACTCTATTCTGATAATTATAAAATAAAAAAGGATTTTAACGCACATGGGTCAGAGTGGCCCAGGAACTCACCTGCAGGGAAGCAGAGGTTGGAGAGGACTGACCCAGAGCACCCGCCATGTTGGATCCTAGGTCCAGGATGGATGGCGTGTACACCACACAGATGGGCATGCACCTGGTTTGCAGCAATACAGCTCAATGTGCTGACTGCAGTGAACAGGACCAGACAGTTAAACAGAACTTCAGAATCTTCATCAGAATCAAGTGCTGCTCACCTTTATGCGAGCTGTGAGGGGCTGACCACTTGTGGTCAAGATCAAGGTGTATCTATCAAGACCCACTTTGCAATCAGAAAGTAATTTGCTAGGAGGTGGGTAGAAAAGTTGAAAAACCATTTGCAACAAAACTGACTTCACCGACATTTATAAAGCATCCCATTCAGCGGCATGGAATGCATGTTTTTCAAAGTGTACGTGGAACATGCCCTGAAATAAACCCTGTGCCAGGCTTTAAAATAAGTCTCCATATATTTGAGAGGATTGAAATCATATAGATTATGTTGTTTGACCATGATAGAATTCATTAAGAGAAAGATATTTGAAAAACTGCCCAATATTTGAAAATTAAACACACCTGAAAATAATCCATGAATCAAAGAAGCAAAATTTGAAAAAATTAAAATTAAATCACTGCATATCAAAATGTGTGGGATGCAGCTAGCATAGCACATCAAGGAAAATGTATAGTGACTTGCCTCTGTTAGAAAGGAAAGATGGCCTAAAATCAATTATCTAGGCCTCTAGCTGAGAAGCAAGAAAACAAAAAGCACAAGTGGAAACCAAAACTCAGTAGAAGAAATAAAATAATAAAGAATTACAGAAATCTAACAAATAGGGAGGAAAAAAAGAGAAAAGAAATAAAACCAAATCTAGTTTTTTGGAAAGATCAATAAAATTAACAAATTTCTAGCTATACCAGTTAAGAAAAAACAAGAGAAGAGAGAAATTACCCAAATCAGGAATGACAAAAAGGGTTGCCACCACAGACTTTATAGATGGTAAAAGCAAAATAAGGAAGTGCTGCCAGCAACTCTCTTGCCAACACAGCCAACAACTTAGATGAAATAGGCAAATAACTGGAAATATACAAACTATAAGAATGAATACAAGAAGAAACAGAAAATCTGAATTGTCTTTATCAGTTGAAAAGATTGGATTCATAAAATGTTTCCCACAAAGAAAATGCCAGTCCCAAGGGGCTTCACTACTGAATTCCACCAAGTATTTATGGAAAAAAGTAATGCCAGTATCAGCTGAACTTTTTCAGAAAGTAGTGGAGGAAGGGACACTTTTTAACTTACTTTGTGAAACCAGTATTACACTAACACCAAAGTCTGACAAGAGCATCAAAAGAAAACTACTGATCTATGTATCTCATGGATATAAATTTAAACATTCTTAATAAAAAATTAGCAAATCGAAAAAAAAAATAAAAAAAATAAAAAAAAATAAAAGAATATGAATCAAGACTAAATTTTAAGTGAGACATCAGTGCTATTACTTGTGAAAATTAAAGCAGCAGAAATACCTTAAAGAGAGGAAACTGAAAAATAAATATTTACACAAATATGCCGTGCAATACATCAAACCTTGTATTGAATTTAGCGCTAGAAATATTTTAAGAGCTTTCCTCAGAGTTTTCTGAACGAGTTCTGTGCTTCCTCTGGTCTAACACTGATGATAGGCAATATATTCTGGTCCTAGTTCAAATCACTGGCTCAACTACACTGAGAAAAATATATTTTTTTTCTTACAGGTTTAACATAGTGTTAAGGATGAATCTAATTAGAAGATGGGAAGAAGAAAAAGAAACAGGAACGGAGATAAAGGAAAATGTAGATCTCAAAGAACCTAGAAGGACAACACTGCGGTTGTAAGAAACACTCAGAATTAGAATCAAAGCAATTTGACTGGACTTTCAATAGCTGATTCTGCCTACATGAACTTTACCAAGCCATTTAAAATTTCCTTGCTACAATTTTATCACTTTAAAATACAGGGAAATGATTTGCCTTGTATATTTATTGTAAAGACTATGGATGAGTCATCTATACAAAAAAAGCATAGTAATAAAAGAATATAAATATAATGATTTCGATGGACACAGAAATAGTTTGAGATAACCAAACTTTTCATTTTTAATTAAAAAATCATAACTGTATACATTTAAATCCATTACTATATCAAAGTTAGGCATATCAAGTATTAGACAATTAAAATGTTTATTTCATAAACATTATAAAAAATTAATTCATTGCCAAAAGGATATTACTTTAAGTGAAATCTTTATGAACCCTGAAGCAGCTTTTGAGTTTTATCTGCATTTTATTTCTACATTCTCACTACTGTCTTAACTACATTCTGTCTAAGTAAACATACTCAAAGCTTTAGAAATAGGTTGACTGAATCAATGATGGAAATATAATGACCAGGAGCCAACATCAAGCTGAAAAAACAAGAACTCGTATTCTCCATATGAGATGAAACCTTGTGGTAAAGAGAAGGATTCAATGGGTCTGGGCTAATGTGGTAAAAACCTGATGGATGTAGTTAAAACAATGTCCAACTTTTAAAACAGCACAAGTAAAATAGAGCAAGGGCATTTGATTTCATTAAAAGGGAATTCAGCTTTAAATCAAAGTAAAAAATATAAGTTATAATATTGAGGTGGCCAGTGAAGTAGATTGTATAAGAAATTGGCTAACACTTTCAAAGGGTTTCACCCTGTTAAAGCTACAATAGTACTTGCATTGGACAAGGTTAAAATTATAAAGATATCAAAATTCAAAGAGGAAAGTCAAATGGCTTCTTTGGGTCAGAAAGTTTGGAAAGCAAAAACTCACGTATTGTCTTTTGTTCATAAGAAATAAAATATGGTCTTTTATTTTTCTTCCCATCTAATATATCAATACAGAAACTTTTGCCAAGCAAAGAAGATGAACATTTGGCTTGCTTTGGGTACGTTTTTCTCTTTATTTTTCTTCTTAAGGGCAATCATGTTTTCCATTTTTCTGTAACACTGGAAATATTTCATTGTATTTTTCTTCTCTGAATGTCAATTCAATCTGCTTCATTAAATTTTATAAACTGTCTCTAAATTGTATTTTTTGTTTAAATTTCAAGGAAATGTATGCTTTAATTTCTTTTCCATATACATTCTAAATTATTGTTTTAACACTCTCTGACTCTTATTTCCTGCTGCTTATTTTAAAATTAAAATAAAAATGTTTTATTTTTAACATTTTTCTTTTTGATTAGGTATTTGATTTTGAATTATATTAGAATAGTGTTTGCTTCCTATTGTTTTTAAATTTTATATATTTTGATTTATCTCAGTTTTTTCCCAATATCAATTAAAACATTTTTTGGAAAAAAATGTGCCTTTATTTTATCTTCATTTGCATAACTCCTGGGAAAGGTGTTTCCTTTTGTTTTTCTTGATGATAAGGAAATATTTTAAAAATCATGTCTTCTATTTTTTATGGTATAAACATTCTATGCCAGTTCCTTTATTTACAGTATGGCTAGTTTTTAAAATATAAGATGGTTATTATTAAGCTAATCAGACGTGAAAACTAAAGCTCACAGAGGCTAAAGTAACATGCTTAGTTACTTAGCAGAGTCAGCTAGTTACCTAGTAATGGAACCAGAATTTGAAGCGACTTACTATGACAAGGTTTTTGTTTGTTCCACTATATCAGGTTGCCTGTGGTAGAGTCAGAAAATTAAAGATATTATTGTAACAATTTTGAAGGCTTTTTTTCATTATTTAGAGTTTTGTTGCTGGTCTTAGTTTTCTATCTGTTCCCTAGTATTCAAGTTGTCAGTAACATGACAAGTTGCCTAGTTAGTGAATAGTGCTTTATAAGTTGAAAGGGTTTTTTATATGATATAATTTATATTATATCATATATCATATTATATCATATGTATAAAGAGGATACAGAACCAAACAGTTTTCACCATAAAAGCAGAATGTTAAGTGGTTTTCCTTTGGAGATGTGATTAGGTAAATTTTAATTTCTCTTTAATGCTAATCTGTGTTTTCTAAATTTTCTGCAATATATACACATTATTATTGTATACCTTATTTTCAAGAACAATTATTATTACACATACCAAAGGGTACTTAAATAATTTATCTTTACTCAAATGGATACCATTTATGTCTAAAACTGGAAACTCAGAATAATAGCATAAAAGTAGATCTAGGTTTAAATTTTGTCTTGCTGCCCAGTATTTAACTCTTAGAGTTATGAAGTTTAAAGAGATAGTTAAAAAAACAAAAAACAAACAAACAAACAAAAAACACTTCAGGAAGAGATTAAACAAGAAGAGCTACTTTGCAAAATACCATTTTATCAATTTTTTGAGACTCTGGGGTGTACTCTGTTATAAGGATGGATATCAGGGCACCCTAGAGCAGAATTTTGTTTGGGATAGAATGACAAGGAGAAACTGTGTGGCACTGAGTAGTTGCTATGTTAAATTTACTTCTGTTTTGCTTTGGAAATGTGATGTGTCTAAGTGTCCTGTCAACTCAGAAGCACACAGTTTACTGAATTTCTTTATATTTGGAAGTTATGGGACATGATACAGGAAGTGCAAGTTTGTGAAGGCTTGTTCAATGTATCCAATAAGTGTTATTCACTTCATTCTCAGGTGAATCAACAGAGACTTCTCTGTCTTTACACTGCCCCACGAACTTCTAACTAGTATCTACAATATTTTTATATATTGTATTTTATTTTTCGTTATTTATTTTAGAGTTGTAGGGTACCTAAGAGAATTTTCTACATAAGTCGATTATGTGCAAGTGAGGTTTGAGCTTCTAGCAGGTCTCTCACCCTGGTAGTGGAAACTACTACCCAGTGGGTGGTAGTGTGCCCCTTGTACCCCCTGCCTCTCTCCCTTCTTCCTTTGGCAGTGCCCAGCATTTGTTGTTCTTGCCATTATGCTTATGTGCCCAATATTTAGGGCCTGCTTATGAGTGAGAACATGTGGTATTTAGTTTTTCGTTTCCATGATAGTTCATGTATAATGACAGTCTCCTGTTGCTTCCATGTTGCTGCAAAGGACATGATTTTGTTCTTCTTTGTGGATGTGTAGTATTCCATCATGTATAAATACCACATTGTCTTTATCCAGCCCGCTTTAGATGGATGTCTGGGTTGGTTCCTTGTTTTTGCTACTGTGAATAGTTCTACAAAAACAGGTGTGTGCAAGTGTCTTTGTGGTAGAGCAATTTATGTTTATCTGAGTATATTCCCAGAAGTGGTATTACTGGGTCATGTGGTAGATTAATATTTAGTTCTTTGAGAAAACACCACAGTGCTTTCCTCGAAGCCTACATCCCACCAACAGTGTAAACGTGTTCCCTTTTCCCCAAAGGCTCACCAATACCTGTTTTGTTTTGACTTTTTAATGATAGCCTTCCTGACTGGTGTGAGGTGGTATCTCATCACTACAAGATTTTTGTAATGATAATCAGATCATGGTTTCTTAAAGGAGCTCTTTTCTATTAAATTTCTCCCAAATACGTTTCTGTGATTTTTTAATGTTTCTATTCAAAATTCATATTTGTTATTCAAATTCCATTTGTTTTATATGTATTTTCCTCCTAATAAAAGCTATAAATCCCATAGAAAGTGGTTGTGTAAACTTAGTCAATAAATTTTATAAACTTACTTTAAAAAAATCATTCGGCACTTATGGAGGGCCTCGACAATTTATTGCAGTTAACTCTAAATAAGTAGGTTGTCATTTTATTTATGCCAAGGAACTGGAGTAATCAGAGGTTTGGCAGGGGTGATAAAAATGTTTAAATAATTGAAACTTTTCTCAATAATTCAAATATATCAGAACACTATTTTTTTAGAAGACAACTTGAAATACTTCTTGAGCCATCTATGTAAATAATATGATAGTTGAAACAACTTTCTAGTTTTCGAAACCAATAAAGAATTAGACTTTTGTAAAATTAATAAAATATCATAGAAATATACCAGTCTATAGTACATAATTAAACTCTACTCTAAAGGCATACATAATGCAATTCTGCTACAGCAAATGCATTGTCTTTGTTTTTAAATCATCACTGAAATGCGGTTTTGAAACAAGCAACAAATAAATCCATTGTGAATCACCAAAAGCAATATCTGTACATATGAAAAAATAATTATGGTAGAAACTATGAGGCTAGGGTTCGTGAATTAGGATTCTCAGTAATTCTGGTTTTTTTGGTTTTGTTTTTTAAGAAATAATTGTTAAAAGTGTTCAGAGAATAAAAAAGGAGAGAGAAAAAAGTTAAAGGTCTTAAATATTTTGTTGAATGAGACAATCAAGAGATAGGAAATGGTGTTTGTCTCAGAAGTTGTATACAGGTGGTTCATGCAACTTTAACAACGGTTTTCCAAATCATTAGGTCATCATAAGCACTATTTGTTCTGCAAAGTATTTTCTGTGTTCTCTGTTGCCTTAGGTCTAAGCCTTCTCACTTGTTTCTACAGTTGGAGAGTTCAATTAAGGGGTATATTTGGAATTGTGCCTATATTATATATATATAGGGTAACTGAGAAAAGTTCCCAGGAAAGTATCCTATAGTGTTTGTTAAAGATACTTGTGAATCCCAGCCTTGCTGCTGATGAGGTGGGCATAAGAGGAATATGTCCTTTGCGTACATGTGTATAAAAGAGGATAGAATTTAAAATTATACCCCACATCAAGGCCAGGTGCAGTGGCTCATGCCTGTAATTCCAGTGCTTTGGGAGGCTGAGGAGAGAGGATTGCCTGAGCCCTGGGGTTCAAGACAAGCCTGGGCAACGTGGCAAGACCCCATCTCTACAATAAATCAAGAAATTAGTCAGGTGTGGTGTTTCGCACCTGTGGTTCTAGCTACTTGGAAGTCTGAGGTAGATCAAATAAACACAGTAGGTCGAGGCTGCGGTGGCTGTGAGCATGGCACTGCATTCCAGCCTGGGGTGCAGAGTGAGAGTCTGACTTAAAAAAATTAAAAAATTAAAATTAAAATTAATAAATAAAATGATACCCCACATCAAACAATTTAATTTTTTGTTCTCATCCTCGAATTTGCTACAGAACTTAATTAAACTTTATACCAAGAATTTCTATTTTTTTTCTAAGTTTTATGTTGCATAATTCACACCAGAGTCCAACATAGCATGTTTCATGTTTGATGTAAACTATCTGAAACAAAGTAAATGTTGTCAAAATTATATCAGTAGCAATAACAAGAGGAAAAGTTGAGTTTAAAAATTATGGCTCTTTCTATATTAGGAAGCATAATCATTGCCATACTTGCAGACAAGGCACTAGTCACATTAATCTGAATAAGAGGAAATGTGGGTCTCTATAGAAAACATTTGAAACAATAAAGGACCATAGAAACTTGCAATTATTTGTATTCAAGTGAATACATTTAATATTACATGATTTCATTTTTAAAAATAAAGGCAATATGAATAAAATATAGAAATATTTAATTAGTGTGTGACTCTTTAAAATAAGCTTGTAACATCAACAAATAGTTAATATATATATACAGCAAATATGCATCATACAGTAGCTTTTAAATATTGTTACTATTTATCGTAAGGCTAATTATATATGATTAATAATAGTTATTATTGTCATTAGCATTTATTTCAAACACATTAAGTTGTATTTCAAAGTAATTATAATACATTTACCCTTATTGATTTCACATTTGTTGCAAGTACCACATTAAATTGTATTAATAGATAAAATTTCTTTCTGCTTAATGTTTCAGTCTCATGTTTTATTATTTTCACAAAATACAAGTGTAATAAATACATTCTTCAAACACACCTCTAAAGTTGTCAAAATTTCATTTGTGAAATAAAAAATACCTTTAATAAGACACACTGAACTAATGCATGTTTTATGATCAGAGGCTTAAATGCATAGTCTTCATTTTGTAACAAATAATACATTCATTCAATATCCAAAATTCATTGTTTTGTGTATACTAACTTTAATCATCAAAATATGCATATATTGTATGCTCTTTTTTAATCCATAAAGTCTCCTTTTGCCCGCAAACTGCTCCAAATTAATTTCATTTCTAAGAAAACAAGCACCGTGCTGTATTATGATCATTGTTTTATTGTATTGTAGATTTATGGCAGAAGAAAGAGAATGTCAAAGCAGAACCCGTACCCAGAAACTGGTGACCCACTGCAAGACTTCTGTAGATGAATGCCAAACTATGCCTCACAGCTCTAAGTGCATGTATATTTTGCATATCTGCTTTCATAAATGATAATCTAGTCTAAATTTAGGCCAAAATCACAGAAAACAAAGGTACATTTTTTCCCCCTGGTTACTACATATACGATGCCCAGGATTCTGTCTAAACTAAACCAAGATTCTGATTCAATTATATTAAATTGGTATCAGTCCCTGAAGCTGTGGGATTACTCTTTGAACAGATATTGGTATACTTCCAAGAGAACTATTTGAATAGTGTTGTTTTGTCTCAGATGTGAAACAATGTTAATTTGAAGAAAAGCAAAATCCATAAATCTATTGGTCATGGAAGAATTAGTAAGGCAATAATACATATAGATTACATGGAAGGAACCTGGAAATGTAAAGCAACATTTCTCAAACTGCTCTCTGTGAAAAAATATTTCTTTAGAAAAGGCATATGGGATAAAGTTATAAAGCATCCAAAAAATATTAGTAGAAGAACTATTATCTTGGGTAGTCAAAAATTTCTTAAACTCACACAAAAATATTTATGCAATATAAATTTATAAACTGGACTTCTATAAAATTAAAAAACTGTGTTCATCTAAAGATTCCACTTGCAAAACTAAAAAAAGAAACCCAAGATACATATGGGGAGAAGATATTTGTAATGTATACATTTGGCAAAGCCTCATACAGTATATATCAATATATCTGTGTGTGTGTATGCATGCGTGTGCATATTCTTTCCAATCTAACATATTGTATCACTAAAACCCCATGAGAATGGCTAACACTAGAAAAACAGATAGTAAATATCAAGTACTGGGAGAGATGTGAAAAATGTAATTCTTTTACAGCATTGGTAAATTGTTATCATCACTTTAGATAAGTTAGGTAATATCTATTAAAGCTAAATATGCATAGTATCTATGACTTAGCAATTTTACCCTGGGAATTATCCCCAACAGAAATGTATTTACATTTTTACCAAATAATATAACAGATATTTTGCAATAGTTAAAAACTGTCACACATTCAAATGCCCATCCTTAGAATGAATAAATTGTGCTATTTCCATCATAGATCACGTGACGCCAATAGTACCTGACACAAAAACTAGGCAAATTAGCACAAAAAAGGACAGACCAATGTCTCTCAGACTTAGACATAAAAATCTTCAACAAAGTATGAATAAATGGAACTAACAAAGTATACAAAATACTATACACCCTGGCCAAGTTGTACTTATTTCAGTTATTCAGTATTGGTTCATTATTCAAAAATTAATCAATGTAATCCATCATATCAATCAACTAAGGAAGAAAAAATAATTTGATTATGTTAATTAATCTAGAAACTCTGTCACTTATTTCTTTTTTTTTTTTATTTTATTTTATTTTATTTATTTATTTTTTTTTTAGGTCAAAAGAATTTTATTTTATTTTATTTTTTATTTTATTTATTTATTTTTTTATTATGTTATTGTGGGGTACAGTTAGGGGTTAGGCATACAAAAATATTTCGTTCAGGTACCCTTGTTGATAAGAGGTGTCTCCCCATCCTCAGATAGATACCCACCACCATTAATCCCATCCCCCTCACC
>CAUYQG010030761.1:0-20512 GCA_963574415.1 Tarsius wallacei | reverse complement strand
AAATCCGGAAATTTTCTTTTGCTGATCTTGTTCTTAATATCTTATTCTATTCACCTTTGCCATTGTCTTGTACCATTTGCATGGATTAGAAATATCTTAGCAAGATATGAAAGATAGTGTTTTGTAGGAAATTCCAACCAGAAAAAAAAAAAAAAACCCATTGGATGAATTTGGCTTTGTTTCCTAATCTACAGCATAAGGAAAATTGTTAGCTTGTATGTGATTTTGCTCACAAGTCAAAGATGACATGAGAAGAAAGCATTCTTAAGCAAAGTTTGGAGTAGCTATTAGTACTTATGTAGGCTTTTTTGCTTACCTATTAGCATATTTTTACATTTACAATATATGAACTCAATGTACAAAACTTAAGAGTTCACTGTCTACTGTCAGCAGTGGTTGATAATGGGATGATTCTAGAAAGCCAGGTGAATGGATGAATGACTTGATATAGATATAAATATAGATAAAGCCCTATACAAAGTACTTCCACCCTTATATACCTTATTAAATAAATCTTCTTTCTCCTATTTACAGATGAAGTTTAAAGAAGTTGAATAAAATCTTTGAGATGACCTTGCTAGTACGTGAGAGAGACGGGCCACCTCCATCTCAGAATCTTGTGTCCTTTCTCCCTTGTCCCATTGTCTTAATTAAACTAGTCAGTTTCTGAAATCCCCCTGGACTTAACATCTGGCATCCACTTTGCCTAATGACCTGCCTCATTTCTCAGAGGCTAGGGATGGGTAATGGCATCTAGAGTTAGAAAGAAAGACAATGAAACCTCTGGTCACTGCAGTTGGGTACTGGTCACAGGATATTCTTGACAAGTTTCACATAGGAAAGTTCAAAGAAGGTAGTGGAATCGAATGCAGATTTGACTAGTGT
The DNA here is from genome assembly GCA_963574415.1 of Tarsius wallacei. Classification (NCBI taxonomy): domain Eukaryota; kingdom Metazoa; phylum Chordata; class Mammalia; order Primates; family Tarsiidae; genus Tarsius; species Tarsius wallacei. Next base: position 19,627 of record CAUYQG010030761.1, on the reverse strand, counting down.
TACCGCAGGATAGTTTGTGGGTCATACTACAAACTTGGATTTAATTAAAATAATTTATCTTGAGCCTCAGTGGAACTATGAAGCTGAGCAAGTTCTATGAGTGTAATCTGAAAGAGCTCTTACTTTGGTAAACATTCCAAAAAGACATGATATTCATCCATTTTTCATACACATATACACAATCCCAGTTTTATGAAAAAAGATGAATCTTTTAGGCACATTGAATTGAGTTTTAAATCATCAAACCTAGGCTTTCAGATTTCAGGATAAAAAGCTTTCAAAATGAAGACTTCATTGACTGTCCTGGCTTTCAAATATATGTATATACACACATATATTCAGATATATACATATGCATATGTCTATACACATATACATTCTTTTCTTTTTATTGTTAAAGAAATCCTTTTATTGCTTTTTGCTTCATACTTAATAACTATCTCCACTCCATACAAAATTATGTTATTTGTTATATATGGTTCATTTCAAAGAGATTCAGAGAATAAAATAAACAACGAGAAGCAATGGGAATAATTATAGAGACTGTGCTTAGGCATGTGGATACATTAAAGTATTCAGTCACAGGGTCGCTTGTGAAGGAAGGAAATTAAAAGATATAAGCAAAAAGATATTTTGCTACTGAACTGTAAAGAGAAAGCAGGGGCGAGGCATACAAGAGTTTTCAAACAGATCATAGATGTTTAGACAATAATTAAGGTGCATTCTGCAGAGATGCTTGATACATCAGATTGTAAAGAACACAACAGGCACATTGGGCCAAGAGTGAAGAGGGATAGGGTGGGGAAGACGTCAGTAAATGGTATTTGTGAGGTGGCCTGGCAATGACACAGCCAGGTGAGATCACTCCAAAGCTCATGTACTTAGAGAAGAGAAGATATTCTGGATCAGAAACCAGGTATTTGGGAACTGGAAGAGAGGATACAGCAAAGAAGTGAGAAGCCGGAAGACCAAACAAAGAGGAAAAATGGACTCAGGTGGAAATCACTCTCATCGACCACTGCCGTGGAGTCGAGGAAGGTGAGGACCAAGAATGGGCCACAGAGTTGCTCACATGGAGGAAGTTGGTGACCAGTGTAGGAGAAGATGGTAGAGATGGGAAGGGAACCCTGGAAGTGAAGACAGGAAGAATCAAATCTCTCCTGCCATTTTGCTATAAAAAGGAAAGAAGAAACTAAATAAATTTGGGGACAGATAGGTTTTTTTAAAAAATAGAGTTTTTATATCACACTTATTTAGTGAAGATCTGTTAGAAAAGAAGATTTTACAGTACTAGAATAGGCTAACCCACATTTCCTAGAGGGCTCTGGCACAAAACTTGGCCAGCACTCCCCGTGATGGCCAGCAAGTGAACAAATACCAACTTCTCACCCTAATCTACCACCCTTTGCCAGTCTCGTTTTCCCTGCTTTTTTTTATCCATGAAAACAAACCAAAAAAAAAAAATGTTGCTCAGGGTAAAACTGGGTGACTAGGGAGGGTAGGACATGGGGGTCATGACGTTTTTGGTCAAAAACTGCTGAACATTCAGCGTGGTGTGGACAGGTGCCCTCATAAATCGCCCATTATGAAATGGGCAAACATGTTGAAAGACTCTCCCCCAAAAATCCACTGAAGCTGAATGCAGCCTCTCACAACAACACTAGCTGGTACACTGATGCTGGTGGGTTACTGGAGCACTTACCTAGTGGGAGAAGTCTGTACTACAAGGGACCCGCCCTCCCCCTTGTATATTAGTACATAGCAGTATTAAAATAACGAAAAGGATGAGGAGAGGAGATTCTTCATAAGAGAGAACACCAGCTAAGAAGAAATGATAGGATCAGGATATTACAATTTTTGTGTCCAATGATAACATAATAGATACACAATAGATTATCAAGGATTGCTAATGACCTCCAAAACAATTGAGTCGAAAGTTGTTTGGTGAGATTACATTCACAGGAACTCAAATTATGGCTACATAGAACACTTACTAATTACAAAAATTAAAACATTCTTTTAAAAAAGAAGCAATCTGGTGAACACTACCTTGCATGAGCAAACGAATATTGGGGGTGTGCCATTTCTGATCAATCCCACTTTCTTAAGCAAATATTTACTGTACATCTTCAGTGAGTGAGCAAGATACTCCTTGATTCTTTGAGATACATTACAGAACAAAGACACAGTGGGAATTAATTTAGATTGGATGGGGGCCTTTCTGAAAAAGTGGCATTTTAAAGTAGAAAGCTAAAGGAGCCTTCTTTGCAAAGGCTGTGGTGATGGTGGGAGGAGTGGGAAGGTCCAAGACAAGATAGACCACTTAGACGCAAGAGGACTCAGTGGAAGAACTGAAAGAAAACCAAAGTGCCTGACATGCATGAATTGGTTTTCTACTGCAGCTAAAATTAGGTTGCATAGGGCTGCATTTCTTTCTGGAAGCTCTAAGGGAGAATCTGTCTCCTGCTCATTCAGGTTGTTGGCATCATTCAGTTCCTTGCTGTTGTAGGACCACAACCCCCCTTTCAAGCTTGTTGTTGACTGAGGGCTGTTCCCAGTTCTGGATCCATTTCATTCTTTGGCTTATGGTTCACTCCCTCTGGTTTAAAAGAAAGCAATAAAGATGGAGACCTTCTCAAGTGGCATCTCTCTCTGACAGATGGTAAAGAATCTCTGCTTTAAAAACTCATGTACTTACCTTGCACCCATTCAACAACTTAAGAATGCCTCCCTGTAGGAAGGTCCACGACCTTACCCACATCCGCAAATTCCCTTTTTTCATGTAAGGTGACATATTCACAGGTTCTGAAAATTGGGGCGTGGACATCTTTGGGGTCTATTATTCTGCCTACTACAAAAACAGACAAGGAGAACAACTCAAGGTGGAATACTTTCATCTTCCTGAGGGTTCCAGTCAGGTTGCTCCTTTGTAATCAATGACTCACGATTACCTAAAGGATTACATTCAAACACACTTGCTTGTCATGTAGACCTTACATGCTCTAGGCAAAATTCTGACTTTCATTCTTTATACATCTATTTTCCAGTCACCTTGGACTATTTATTCAGGATTCTCTGGTAGAAATTTCCACAATTTCTTACCTTCACACACTTTATTTTAGGTTGTCCTTTCCCCAGTGTCCTTGTCTTCATCTCTTGATATTTTATCCATTCTTTAAGGCTCATTTCTTCCACATGCACACTTGCCCTCACCTCGGTGCGCATACACATGCCCTCTCTCTCTCTCTCTCTCTCCCTTTTCTAACCCTTTACAGTATTTTATGACTCATGACGTTCTGGCTTCCACTCTTAGTATATTTTCTTATTTGTCCTATGACATTACCCAGTTTCATAAGAGTGGGGACCACAGTGGGGTTGGGAGTACTGGTTGTTATTGTTTTATCTCCTTCTGGTTGCCTGATACATGTCATCCTAGTGTCTAAATATTTTCAGTATCTGTCAGTAACTACTTCTTGTTTATTTTTGTACCCTCCACAGAGCACATCAGGTTGTCCCTACCCACCTCTACACAAAACACACTGGATAAATCCTCCTGGATAAATTATATCTTGTTGGTTTCCAGCTTGTCAGGATATTTGTAAATTTTGATCCTGGCCTATAACTCATTCATTATAACTTCCAGATGTGTTTTTTTTTTTTTTTTAAATACAGCTTTAAAGGGGTTTCCAAATCTTAACTGTATTTCTATTTACTCTTTGCTTCTCTCTTTTCTCCAAAGTAGAAAACACACACACAAAATAAAAACCAAACAAAACCACCAGACTAACTTTGTTGTCTTACACATATGTGTTTACTGCCATGCTAGGCTCATTCTTGATACCAACTTTCCTCACACTTGAAAGTTTATGTCATTCTTTTTTGTATTCCTCCAGCATGTGTATATCTTGAAACTTGATAGATGTAAGCTTTGAAAATGTAAACTCATCCGAGATCTCCTTATTTTTTGTGCTCCTTTCTTTTGCATTCTTTACCATTTTTTCTTCTCTTCCTTGCTCTTTCTTATTTGGTTTATATTTCATTTTACATGTGAAAATTTGAAGGTCACAGAATAAAATAAAGAAGCATGTCTCTCTCATCTATAATCCAATCACACAAAATAAATTATTATATGCATTCAAACTATTTGGTTCTCACCTTTTAAAGTTAATAGTTTTAAAAATTACATATATAATATGTGAATTTTCCTTGTTTTTTTCCAAAGAAAGAAATCTGCCTATTACTGACAAAATCATTTTTCCTTTCAATGTTACTTCTAGTTCGAATTGATTTGCATCTTTTTGGTTCTTGTATTGATAAAGTCAGGTATGTATTATTCCTTGTAAAATTTATTTCAAAATAGTAACTTTTTTATATCATCAAATTTTATGAATAAATGGTGTCATACTTTACATATCATTCTGAAACTTGCTTTTTTCTCACCATGCTATTTTTTTTTTAGATCTTTCCATGTTGTTAACATGTACTAATTCATCCTTTAGTCAAAAACAGTATTCTGACTTATTTTATTTTTTGAATGCCCTTTTTGGTAGACATTTATTTTGCCTTAATATGTCTTCAGTCTAAACACTGATGCAAGATACTCTGTGGGCAAGAGCTGAAGAGTCAACCTGGTGAATGGCTGAAGGCAAGGACTCCAGGGCCAGGCTGCCGCATGTCCAGGGCTGGCTCTGCCAGAGGTCTTGGCCAAGGTTTTCATCTCTCTGTATCACGTTTCCCCATCCAGAAAACAGGAATATTGGTAACTCCTACATCATAAGATTGTTATGGTAATCAGATGAACTCATATACAAAAAGGACTTGAACGGAAACTTTGCCAAGTAAGTACTTCAGGCCTGTTGAGCTACCATGATTGTTGTTTTGTGGCTGGGTTAAGAAAGGCACATATTCTGATTTAATCCATGCTGCCAAATTGCTCCTGACAGGGGCTGAAACATTCTGTATACCCACTATCAATATTTGATATTGTCAGATGTTTTAAGACTTTTTTGTTTATAATGATAAAGGAATAAAATCTCTTGTTATAATTCAAACTTTTCTGATTACCAATGAGATGGATTTTCTTTTAAATGTTTTTTGTCCATTTGCATTCATCTTCTCTGATTTGTTTATTCATATTTTTTGCTTATTTTTCCATTGGGCTTTTTTTGTTATTACCGTTAATAGGAGTTCTTTATATATTTCAGATTCTAAACTCTAGCCAGTTGTGCATGTTTCAGACGTGAGGAAAATCAACATCTTTACAATACATAGCATTCCATCTACATACATGTTGTGTTTCCCATTACTAAGGTATACTCTTACTTCTTTCAGGAAAGCTAGATGAAATGTTTTCACAAATATCTACTCCTCTTCTCTCTTTTGTCTTTGTTTCCTTTTTTGTTGTTGTTAAAAAAAATTGGACTTTTTAAAGTAAAAAATTGCCTTTTAGGGCAATTTTAATATCCTGTGTTTCCAACTTTGCTGCATTAAGGTCAAGGAAAGTAGTGTATATTAATTTATTGAAATAAGTCAAGACTTCCTTTGTGAGATACTTTTTTGTAAATGTTTCACTTGCTTGAAAATTATGTATATTTGCTGTCATTTAGTTGTAGAGTTTAATACATATATTTATAACATAAAACTTGTTTTATTCAGTTTTTCCATGTGCTTAATGATTTTTGTCTACTTGGCTTACAAGTGTCTGAGAGACATATGTTAGTCTTCCATCATGTGCATTTTGTCAGATATTTAAGTGCTGTCCTTTGATATTTTATTAGAGTTTTTCATCATTGTGTAGTTAAAATTTTATTTCTCAGAACTTTCTTTTTTTAAAAAATGTTTAAAAATCTGCTATCCTAAAATCTGACTCTACTTTGCATTCTCTGCTCTCACTATTACAAGCTTCATGCGTACCTGCCCCCACCCCAAGCTCCATTTATTCCATGTAATCTACCTTCTGAGATGTGAATTTCTTAACAAGTCAAGTAGGTACTTACTAAGATGTTCTGCTATTTCAGAGTTAAACTTTCCTTAGAAAATTGATAAACTACATGAAAGAAGCTTGATATTTGGTACATGGGTGAGGAGAAAGGAAGAGAGATAAATTAAATAATTTTCCTAAAATATAAACACTCTCCTATTTAAGTATAAGCTGCATTCCAAGATTTTAAATACACACTGATGGAATTTGGAAGATGCCTGTTCTCTTAAGGCATAAGTAACTTACTTGTACAACTATTTTCAATTAATAATTTTAAAGCCTCTTTTTGTCTGTGTTATTACTTTTTCCTTGGCACCTATTTTCCTGGATATTATTCTTTCATTTCCCATAAGTTGTTCATTCAGAGACTGTTAAGAGTGAATTTATTTTAAAGTTCAATTAGGCTGCCAGGCACATTTTTCCTCATCTGATTTCCTCTGTCCTTGCTAGAAGTCAATTGTTTTTACATGGTCAAAATTCTTCAATACCAACAAATAGTTGGTCATTTCCAATCCTCCTTTCTCTTCCAAGGCAAAACTGAAAAAGTTATGCTTTTTACCTGAAAAATGAATGTTGATTCTCAAGAAACATTAGAAGTCCCACTCAAGTGGAAGGAGTGATTTCTTGTGTTCTGATGATTAGGGAACAAACTTTTAACAACTTGAAATTGAACACAAACACTTGCGATTTTGGTCATCAAACTCTAAAGAAACAGTTTTTTTCATATATTTCTCATACCTTAGTTTTTGATGGTTGACAATACTTGCTAGAGACAATTCACAGTAAGACACTGATAGAAGAAAAAGATGACAAAGGTAAATGGTGGGGAAAAGATTATTTTAATTATGTGTGTTTGGAATAATATTGGCACATTAGTATTTTAAGTATATATAGGTAGTTATATATATTTGCAGGTAGATTCAGATTTTAGAATGGAAGATTTTTAAACACTTAAAAAAACAAGGAAGTTCTGAGAAATAAAACTTTACACAATGTTAAAAACTCTAATAAATAGCAAAGGATATATGTATATTAAATAAAACTTTAAAAAACAAAAATTAGAATTTATTTTTACCTCTAGATGCCCATTTCTTCCAACAATAATGTGAGTTCCTTTATCCTCTGTTTGTTTCATAAAGGAACAAGCTTCAGAGCTTGTAGGTTTGCTGCAGGGGTTGGAAAAGGAGCTCTCTGGAATTGGCACAGACAGCGAGGGAAGTACTGGGATAACTCCTGCCCCATGGTGTGTGTGAGAAGAAACTGCCACCTTCAAGAACTCTGCAGGGGAAGCTGGGTCCTGGGGAGTGATGTGAAAAGAAGGCAGAACCTAATTGTTTCCTAACGCATGTTGTTCATGATAGGTATGGCACAAGCCATTCTGAGACAAATGTCTCTAATGGATACACAGATAAATAGTTTCATATTAATAATATATAATTATATTAATGCCTCCATATAAATGTAATAGATATGCAGTTAACATCTCAAGTCCACTGCTCAAGACAAAGTGAAATACATTTTTAGGATTTTAGAGTGAATCGCTTTATTCATAATCTTCAAAAACTGAAGTAATTCAAATATCTGTTCACTAATGAATGAATAAAGAGACTATGGTATATCCATACAATGGAATACTAATCCTTAAAAAAAAAAGAACTGTTGATACACACAACAAGCTTTATACTATGCAAAGGAATCCAGATAGGAACTACTATATGTCATTCATGTAATGTTATGGAAAAGGCAAAACTATTTGAAAAGAAATCAGATCAGTGGTTGCCAGGATTTCATGGTAGGAGTGAGGCAGGAGTTCATTAAATACAGATCCAAGTTAAGTTCAGGGGTTGATAGAAATATTCTATATTTCAACGGTGCTAGTAGTTACATAAATGTGCAAATTTTCTTTTCTTTTTTTTTTTTATAACTAAAGAACATTTATTTACTTTTCATTGAGACTTTATCTTGAGGACATAGCTAAACTGCGTCACCACCCCCACCCCATCTTGAAGAAGGGTTAATACGGTGAAAGTTATAAAGGAGACATCAACAGTTGGAAGGATTGCAGCCAACATTAAGTGACAAGGAACAACTTTCATCTAAATCATCATAAAAATGTTTAAGTAAAAAATAATAAAAAGGGGAGGGGGCAGTGGGGTTTCAGATTGAACAAAATCCTCACATTTATGGAATACACTCCATCTTGGCTAGAATGTAACAAAATGGAAACAGGATTCCTATAATACAAAACTCCCACTATGGCTCGCTGCACACACTCATGTTCCACGCCCACTCCATTCCCAATGCTTCTCACTCCATTACTTCCTGGCCTGCTGGGCCTGCCAGCAAAGGAGCACATAGATCTTCTCTTTAATCCAGTCTTTGTTATACGGTTGGTATGTCTGGGTATCAGCTCCGTAAACCAGGCAGCTGAGGTCTGCCAGATCATCAGTGAAATCAAACAACTGACTGATGTCATATGAGATCAAGGGGCTATTAGGATTCATCCCCTTCAGATGTTCTTCATACATTTTACAAATGCCTTCCATGCACTCATTCACAGACTCATAGTTGGCATAGGTCCTGCCTTCCGGCGTCTTGGTGGCTGCACCAGCAAGATGGTGTGAGACATCGCTCCAGACTCTCCTCGCTGCAGATGCCACCGACACCACCGCTGCCACATGAGCTGAGCTGCAATGCTGCATATTTTCAAAATACATAGAACTGTACCCTCTTAAAGGAGTGAATTTTACTGTATATAAGCAATACCTCAAAAAATTGATAAAAATAATTTAAGAAAAACCATAAGTTTATGTTTATGGGTAAGATTCCACCCATATCTTTGGATATGACCAATTGACAGGTTGTGCTTGTGTCTCCTGAGTGGTTTTGACCTTGAGCAGTTTGGTTCTATTTTTTTCTACTGGGAATTTGAAGAGTCCTGTGTATATGTGTAACCCCAGATGCTGAGCCTTGAAGAGTTTCTGGAGAGCCCTCACAAATGCAAAGGGTGCAATATGAGGGAAGAGTGTAATCTCGTGAAAACCTCTTTCTCTTCTGCCCCCAACCCAATTATTCTTTTATACCCAACCTGTATACCTCCTGCTTTGGGGCCGGCCCATAACTTTTCTGGACTTTCTATTTCTGATAGAACAAAAAGCAGTGTCAGTTCAATAATTAAGGACACAGGTACAGTTTAATTACCAGAAGTCCAAACTTGTCCCTCCAAGGCCACCTTCTCCCCACCATCTTCATGTTGCTTCGGGTTGGGGCATCTGCAGTGGGGAAGGGGCAAGGCTGGCCTTCCTGTCCTCTCCACAACTGCTGGCACAGCTCTTTTCCTCTTCCTGTTCCACTCCACCTTGATTCCTCTCAGATGTTTGGGGAAGGGCGTGGGGTGTGGAGGAGAAAAATGGAAAGGACAGGCACAAATGAAACCTAACAGTACTCTGGGATTTGGCAGATTCCCAGTGAGGGTTGTTATCATTGGGAGGTGTTTTCCTGAAGTTCCCTCACAAAGGAAGATGTGACTCTGACTTCCTTGATAAGGGCAAGGTCTCTCCTCTGGCTTCTTCCCGATGCTGGACCCCAGTTTGTGCTTCTAGTAAATCTCTTTGGCTTAACCCACTTGTACCCTCGAGGAAGGTAAATAGTAAGAAGGGACAAACTATTTTCAAAATATCCTATTATGTCTTAGGTGTCACCTTACTATGAGATGTAAGAATTCAATACCTATTGCTATGCCTTTGGCTAAAACGTGCCTCCTTCCATCAGCTTCTCAGCTGAAACTTAAAGAGTCCCATTTTAACATCAAATGACAGCATATGGATATAGCAAAAATCATGGAGGTAGAATCCAAATGACCAAAGATTGAGAGACACTTAATCAGGTTAAAAGGAAAGAGGAAACTTTATAGGAAGTCTTTAGGGGCTCAAAGCATTTGGTGGAAAGGTTTGGAGGGAAGTTAGCAATGAGGGGACAAGGAATGAGGAGAAACCCAGGGCCTGACTCATCCATTGTGCAGATGATCTGTTGAAAGACAAGAAAGCCATCTTGCGGTGAAGAGGAAGAGTGGCACCAGAGTGCACAGGACTTCAGTCTTGCCGCAGGATTGCCTGACAGAAGGAAGTACTTGTGTTTTGGTCTAGTGCCAGAGCATTCAATGGAGGAAGGTAGATAATGGAGAAGGGTCAGCATTGCAAAAAAATAATTGAGTCACAGTGATTTTCAGGTCAAAGACTGGAAGTTTCCGAATTATTTGTAAGTCTTGGCTAAAGCCCCCACTGTCTTCTGAAACCCAGTAAAGAAATGAGTGTAAGACTACCTTGAGAGAAATGCTGGCACCCATCATTTAAATCTCTTTTAGTTGGACTGAGCAGATTGAATGTGGTGCCATCTTGGTTAGAAGAGGGATGGACAACCCAAGAGGTCTCTTCTACTTTCAATTCCTATGATTAACACGCTTTTGCTCCCATCCTCTTGCAATTTCTAACAATTTTGAAAATCTCTGCTAATGGAAAAATATTTTATGAGGAGATTGAAGGTAATTACAGTGTGTGTGTGTGTGTGTGTGTGTTTGCCTAGAATATATAATCAATTTCATTTATTTCCCAAGTAAAACATTCGCTGCAGGTTCAGACTTTGAAAGACAAGTTGATTATCTGTTCCACAGTGCAAGTCAAGAGATATCATTCTCAATCCTCAATCATAGCTTCCTATTATGAAATGTTTATGCCCTAATCATTTTCATATTGAACAGGAGTCTGATTAACACATAACATTTAATGTATGTGTTCCTTGAAAAGCAAACTGAATAGGCAGCATGTAATGTCATTGGAAGTAAACTGCTGTATTTATCACCTTTGCTTTGAAAAAAAATCTATTTTTTCTCTTCTAGAGCTACATAATGTCCTGAACATTTTACATAAAGTGTATGGTTCCACACTTCAGAACTAAATTATACATGTTATTTGAAGGCAGGTTAAATAACTTCCCACATACAGTTAATGTTATGGTACTCTCAGGGGAAAAAAAAGGTGGGGGGTATAAGGATGAGAAGTAAAAATGTACATTCTTGCCTGAAAGTCACCTTAAATTAACTAAAAACCCCCAAAATTGTTTTGTACATATTAAAGCTATTTTGTAAAAGTTTAAATAAGGTCTTTTCACAGAATTAAAATCAATGTACATGACCTGCATTTTCCCAGGCTGCTATAGTCTGGACTCACACTGAGGTAACAGTAATAGTTATTAAACTTCAAATCTCTGGGTCTACCCCTGTTATAACTTGAATATTTGTCCCCTCCAAAGCTCATGCTGAAATTTAAGTTCCAGTGTGATAGGATTGAAAGGGGACTGTACAATAAAAGCTCTGCGCTCGCGAATGGATTTATCCATCCATGGATTAATGGATTAAGGGTTTAGTGGGTTACTGTGGGAGTGGGACCAGTGGCCTTACATGAAGAGAAAGGAACACCTAAGCTGGCACACTCAGCTCCTGCACCATGTGATGCTCTGCACTGCCTCAACACTCTGCAGAGAGGCCACATGCAGTGGCTCATGCCTGTAACCCCAGCATTTTGGAAGGGCAACACAGGAGGATCACTTGAGGTCAAGAGTTCAAGACCAGACTGGGCAGCATAGTGAGACATCATCTCTACAAAAAATAAAAAAATTAGCTGTGTGTGGTGGTGCATGCCTGTAGTCCCAGGTACCTGGGAGGCGAGATGGAATGGTCACCTGAGCCCAGGAGGTTGAGGCTATGTTGAACTATGAGCAGGCCACTGTGCTGTAGCCTGGGTGACATAGTAAGACTCCGACTCAAAAACAACAATAACAGAAAGTCCCTGAAAGCAAGAAAGTCCTCGCCAGATGTGGTTGCTCAGCCTTGGACTCCATAACCCCCATAACTGTAAGAAATAAATTTCTTTCTTGATAAATTATCTGGTTTCAGATATTCTGCCATAATGAACAGAAAATGGACAGGCAACCTCCCACCAGTAGAACCGCTGGAACACAGCATCAGGTACCTTAATTCTGATTGAAAGGCACTCACAAAAGGTCATGAAGGCACCAGTGCCTTTGCTGTCTCATTTGTATAGAAGGTCATGAAGCCTCTAGTGCCCTTGCCATCTCATTTAGGTGGAAGGTCAGGAAGCCTCTAGTGCTCCTGCCAGTTCATCCGGCACCTTTGTGCAAATTAAGAAAAGGTACCTTTCCTCTAGGCAGATGCAGTTGGCCTCGACTTCGGGAGTGAAATAAGAGCTCTATTCCAGCCCCACTCTGTTCCCACGACTAGACGTCCTTGCACAGCAAATAACTGGCTCAGCTGCCTGCATCCATCCTGCTAACTCACCTCTGCTTTCAACTGGAGGCATCTAGCATACCCTCTACTTCTAGGCCTGCTCCTTAATGCTAAGTTACCCTAGGCAGCGACTGCCCCCACAACACCTTTTCCTGCTGTCTCCCACTGAGGTCGTCATAGCTGATCTCTGCCTATTCAACGTCAGTAAGTTCTCCACTATTCATGTGATACATGTTTTGAGCTGACACACCAGAGCAAACCTGCATTTTAGTGGACTTCAGGTAACATAGCTCTTTTGGGGAGATCAGTACATTTGTTTTGTAAGAGACTACAAACAGTCTTCCAAAGTGGCTGCACTCATTTTGCAATTCTACCAGCAATGAATGAGAGTTCCCATCACTCCACATCCTCATCAGCATTAGGTGTTGTTGTTGCTTTGGATTTTGGCCATTCTGGTGGGTATTCAGTGGTGTCTTATTATTGTTTAAATTTGCAATTACCTAATGACAGATGATGTTGAATATTATTTCACTTGCTTTTTTGCCACCTGTATATCTCCTTTGCTGAGGTGTCTAGGTCTTTTGCACATTAAGAAAAAACTCAGGTTCTTATTGTTGCATTTTAAGGGTTTTTTATATATTGTACGTTACAACCCTTTATCAGGTATATCTTTTGTGGGGGAAATCTTGCATGATACCACTATACCAATGGTGCCACTAGATATGGTTTTTGTAAGTATTTTCACCCGGTCTGTAGCTCATCTTTTCTCCTTACTCTTGATTTGGTATAGCTTTGCCTCTTTAAGAAACTGGCATATGTTCCTTAGGGCTGAATAAGGAAAAGATCTGGGGCAATGCAGCTGTTCAACTCAATGCTGTCCCCTTATATATTCCACTTGGAAAGTTGTGGCCTGTCCTTTTCTCCACAGTGGCTTGGAAACATTAGTCCAGTGGGTCAGGAATTTCAGCTTGTTCCATCATTCTCTCTCCCAATAAGTTCATCAAGTTTTCAGGCAGAGAAACCTTCCTTCCTTTTTAACCCCAAATATGTCTAAATCGAAGTAAGAATGTCATTTAGGCCTCTGCCTAAGGAACCTCCCTATACACTTAGATATGGCTTTAGACAAAAAACAAACAAAACTCTATAACACAAGGATATGCATTACCCAATCACAAACTAAGGCCTCATGGGGGTTGAAAACAAGATAAAATTGCCTCCACTCTCCAACTGAATGGTTTAAATTAATCCAATGTTCTCCATGGTGTTTTATAAGTTTTGGGGAATGGTATTTCTTGTGGTCCCTTGCCTCACTACTTCTGAGCCTTGAATATTCTGTGCTTTGCTTGGTGTCAACCTAGACATACAAAGAAATCAACATTTTCACTGGTTTCCAGGACAAAAGTGAAAACACTTATATAAAGGTTCTCATTTTTGCTGTTACATTTGTAATTTCCAAACATCTTTTCTGCTTTCTGAATTTTTCTTTTTTTTTTTTTCCAGTATTTTAAATCCTACTCTTGGGTTGATCTATATCCTCTTCTCTCTCAGAGAATATTAACAGTAGGGTTTTCTGTGTATTCTGTGGCCTTGTCTCTCTGCTCACCTCGAAGCATTAGCACTTAGAAGCTACTCGATGGCAGTGTGGTTGTTCTCCACGTGCCTCCCCAACCCATTCCCCACCCTCTCAATGCCCTCCACACCGAGTGCTCTGGCCCGCATTATCTTGGACCCCTCACTCTCTGGGATCTTGTTAGGTTCAACCAGCGGAGGCACTGGCAGGAGGGGAGACGGGGTCCTCTATTCCACACATTCTCTGTCCAACCATTGTCTTCCTGTACCTCGGTTCCTCCATGTCAGGGTTTCTTAGTCTCAGTACTGTCGACATGTGGGGCCAGAGTGTTCTTTGTTGTGGGCTTCGTGCCATGCATTGTAGAATGTTTTGTGACATCTCTGGGTTATTTCTTCTAGATGCCAGTAGCACCCCTCTTCTCCAATGTCTTGACAACCAAAAGTATTTTCTGACATTGCCACTGTCCCCTGTGGGAAAATGTGCCCCTGATTAAGACCACTGTTCTATTTCTGTGACGGAACAACTGCTCTTCCAGAGTTCCAGCTCTGACTGGACTCTGGGATACCATTCTCTCCCCCTGCCCTTTTAGGTCTTCCTATTCATGCTTCTCCCTGAGTGGGTTACCATTAAAAAAAAAAAAAACTTCCTTTAAATCTTCCCACTTTTCTGCCAAAAATTCCTTCATTAAAGTCTCTTCAGGGAAGCCCTTGCCACCTGTTTTCTGCAGAAACCTCATTGCTCCAGAAGTTCTATGCAGACGGGTGTGTTGTGTTTAGCATGGCTTTTGCTGGAGGGTGATTTGAATGAACTGCAGTCTTGGGAACCCACATCTCAGCATCCACAGGCATTCAGGGTGGGCAGATCAGGGGCCTCAAATACTTTTCTGGTCTCCTGCCTGGAAGGTACCAGTCTTCTGGGAACCTAGTGGGGAAAGGAGGCTAAAGGTCTCAATATTCGACAGGAAAGCTCTCACCTGGTCTTTGTTTATCTATAATACCCTCTCTATGAACTGTGCTGGGCATTTTCAAGTCCAGAGACTTTGTTTTCACTCTCATCAGAGAACAAAGTCCAAGTCTTCTGCCTAATCTTTCATACCCGAGTCCCACCTTCATGCCTTTTCACTTCCCAAGATCCCTGAGATGACCAATCCTGGCCATCTCCTTATAGGTCTCTGTCTAGAGGTCTCTTTCTTTAACAGTTTTTCCTAACCATCTAAGACAGTGCTGGGTCCCACCTGTGCCATCAGAGACCCTCTGTTGACCCTTTCTGTGTGTTCCTTTCTGTCCTCCCCTGTAACTATTGCACACATTCTAAACTACAGGCAGGTGTCACATTTCTCAGGCTTTGGGGAAGAACAATACTTAATTACCTCTTTATATAGCTCATAGAACAATGTATAGTTATGGCCCATTTATTCTGTCCTCCTCAATAAACTGGGGCTCTTTGGGAACAGGGGCTATGTCCTAGCCACAACAAGCTCAACGCCTTCTCATAAATATTTAAGAATGAATGAATGAATGCTCAATTACCACTGAATCAAGTTGATTATACACTCATTAGTACACAGCAGGTTCTGATTAGGTGATGAGTCTTCCCAAGAAGCCAGATTTTCTGTGAGCTGATCTGATGACTTAGGGTCGAATGGAGGAGAAACTCCCACACAGCAAACCCAGGTAGGTCCGCAAAGACTGGAGTCACTCTTTTTGTCTGTCACCTTTCCCATTATTCTGGAAACTGCTCCATGTGTTTGAGATAATTGCTTGGATATTTGGGTAAATAGATGAGACAAGAAGGTGTACATATCAAGCAGTGAAAGACAGAAGTAATTTACAGGAAACTCCATTTTTCTAAGTTTTGCTAATGAACGATTTTTATAAACTTGTTTTGAAACAGTTTTGTGTATTTTGCTAGCTAAGCGGTAAATCATGGCCTACATAGACTGTATCTTTTTTTCTATGAGTTACTGTTAATGAGGTGATTAGGAGAGATTTGTCGACTGGTACTCCCCAAATGTGGGACAGGAAGTCTGGAAGATAGGACTTAACCTAAACCCACATGGCCGTTGATTCTTCTAGGTACAAAGTGATATTTTTAGCATCCAATCAATGTAGCTGACTCCAGAAGGAGAAACTTGAAGATTTTCGTGTAAGATGCCCAACTGGATACCATTTGTCATGGAGCTTTCCTGGTATCCCCAGCCTTGGGGCCAATGTCAACGTTAAGTCTCCAGGCGAGAGTTCTTAAAGCGGTTGCCCCAAACTAGCCATTTTCAAATAGAGGATGTTGCTGTCTGCTTTGTAACATTGAGACGTCTGTGCTTATGCCAGGTGAGGGAGGGCCCAACTCCGATGATTGCCCTCCCACCAACCGACCCCACAAAGCTCATCACATTGCAGGCGGGCCCCAGGGGACTCTTCCTTCAACTACAGCCATACTCCCTGATGTGGGCCTCCCCCCTCGAGGGCCGTCTGCTGAAAATGGCTGTGGCGCAGCCTGTTGATGACATTTCTGTCTCCATATCTGTGGGAATATATACTGGGGCCTTCCAGAGCAAGACCCAAGAGAAAGCATCCTGGGTTCAAATTGTAATCTTCCCAACTGTGCTAGAGGGGCTTCCCCCAGCAGACGACCCATTCTCGAGATGTTTATGTCCTGCTCTCATGACCCCTTTGAATATTCAGCGTGGTTTCCCCTCAGTACCCTGACAGTGTCATGTTGGAGTCACCTGCGTTTCTTTCCCCATTACTGTACACTTGCTGCCTCTTGAGAGGACCCACAGCAGCATAGCCACACAAGCCTACTGCTCCCCTGGTCGCGATGCGCTCCCTACAGCTTCCTCCTCTGCTCTGCCTCATCTGGACAGAACTGGTTGACAGGACCAGGCCCCCACAGGCCACTCGGCTGACAGAAGCCATGCTAGGGACGTCAATCTCTCTGAAGGTTTGGGCATGAATTTAAAATGAAGACATGTAATTATCTTTGGCCATCGACTCTCTAAAAATTACAAGGAAAATAAAGGAAGAACATTAAAGAACATATTCTAACTAAGAACCTATAAGATTTGCAAGATCTACAGCACACACTTCTTCAACAAGTCCTATTTCAGCATTTTGGACTCCAGAACAGGTCAGCAAAACAGTCTCTCCAGAGATAGGAAACTGCCAGATAGTTGGACTCAATTTCTTTGTAAAAAGATTGAGTGGGGTTCACCACTGTGAATGGTGCTTTTAGTACAAAGCTTTGCAAACTGGATAAAGAGCTGAAGTCTAGCACCCTCAGGATTTACTAACAGTGAGACTCTTTAATGGGCTAAGTATTACCAAATCCCTCTAATCCCCAGAGTTTACTTCACCAAGAACACGCAAGCGTTGCTCTTTGCCATGGCCCTGCCTAGTGACAGCTCAGAAAGGCAGGTGACATTGCCAGTGAGAATATGAGAACCGTGTCCCTGGAGGAGCAGGTGATTTAATTTTAGTCTTTTGATCAGTGGAAACAGCAACACCTCAAAGGAGGAGCTTTTTACAACTCAGGAATAAATGTAAAAATAGACCCTATTTTTAAAAGATGATGCGGTTTATTAAATGTGCTGTTAACGTTCTCTTGTTCTGTAAAGTGTTCTTATGTCAAATGCCACCCCCACAGCCAAGTGAAAGTCACTGCCAGCGGCAACGTGTGAGTTCACAGAGAATCCCTTCTGAGCGGCAAGCCAACGCACTCTGCTCTGATTCGCGTGGTAAGCCAGCACTTCCTGCCACCTGCATGCCGGTCACCTTTAGAGCAGCCCTTCAACCATCCTCTGCGTCTCCCTGAGCTCAGTGCTGGGAAGCCACGATTGACTGAGCCTGTCCCCTGCCCTTGTTATCATAAAAGGCCAGGTGTGATTGTCACATTTAATATCCTGTAAGGGGAAAGGCCCCAGCCAAGAATTACATTGGAAAATAGCACTGGCTCCCATGGAAGTAAGATAGCCCTAAGGTACACTGGTGCTTGAACTTAATGACAGGGCAGATGTTTTGTGGTTTTCATTTCCCTTGGGTTGCATTTTCCAGGAATTCTTTAGTAGAGAATCAGGAAGCCCAGTGCATTTAGCCGACATTATCTCTCTCAGCTAGAAGAGATGACTGGGAGGCCTCTGGAATTGATCTTACCAGTGCTGCAGTGCACATACTATTGGAAGGTATACGTAAGAAAAGGATTCTGATTACCCCCTCTGTTCAAATCCTCAGGTTGCCTCTCCTCTGGAAAGTGTTTGTACTTCTCATAAGGACCAAGAATGTTCACTCTTTTAAGTCATTGGGTTATGCTGCCATGAATAAGTCTCTATTCAAGTGCACAGAACACAAGTGGTACAGGTGAACCAGCATTGGAGTGCTTGGGAGCTCAGTCCTCTGGGTTCAATCTCACCAAACTGCTCTCTACCTACCTGCGTGACTTTGAACAACCCCACTGAGGCTCTATTTTCCTGTCTATCATGTGGAGAAAATAATAGTACCTATCTTAAAACATTGTTGAACAGATTAATTTTTTCCCCAAAGATCCATCTCTTCCACATTTTTCTCCATGATAGCAGATGCCACCCCGTCCATTAAATTATTCAAGCTAGAAGCTGGGGAGTCACCCTGGATTGTTCTTTCGTCCACAATTCCTAGCCAGGTTGTAAGTAAGCCTATAATTCTGCCCCATGACAAAGCCAGGTCTCTCTGTTCAGCTGTCACATCCCAACCACCGCTGCCTGCATGTATGTTGTTCCAACCCTCTGAAACTCTCCTGCTGGCCGTTCAAGCACCGCTGCCTTGGCCTGGTCTACCCAGGAGCCACCCCCATGTGTCTCCCTGCTTCTGTTCTCTACCTTTTGACCATTCTCCACATCACCTGCCCACCCCCCCCCCCAGCTCCTGATGTCATAGAAGGAAGGGTGTAACTGTCATGCAAGGAGACCGGTCCCAGCCAAGGTCTTGTCCCACGTGAGCTGGGTGATATTTTGGAGATGAGAATCATGCTGCTGTCCTGTTGAGACCCTGCCAATGACTCCTGGTACCCCCAAAACACACAGCCAGCTCCCCATGTGGCCCTTCTGGCCTTATCTTGCTCCCATCTACCCTCTTCTTGCACCGGGAGCATGCAGGGCGGGTGATTCCTGTCTTAGGGCTTTGGCACCGCCGGTTCCCCATGCCCGGCACACGGGTCCCCCATGTCATTGCATAATTTAGACCTCAGCTCAAACACCAGCTTCCAAGGGAAGCCTTCCCTGACTACACTGTCTAACATGAATTTGTCATATTTGCTTCAGGTATTTATCCAAATCTATATTTATCTTTTTTAAAATTTTTATTATAAAGATGTGGGGTACATTTCAGGGTTAAGTATACAAACATTGGTCATGCAGGTACCCTTGTTGATGAGGTATGCCCCTCCCTCCCCTAGCAGTTTCCCTCAACTGCCAATCCCACACCCCCCTCCCCTGACAGTTTCCCAGTACTGCCAATTGCTTTCTTTTTTTTTTTTTTTTTGAGTTGGAGTCTCACTCTGTCACCCAGACTGGAGTGCAGTGGCCGCTCCCGGCCACCGCAGCCTTGACCTGCTGGGCTCTGCGATCCTTCCGCCTCAGCCTTCCAAGTAGCTGGAACTACAGGCGTGCGCTACCACGCCCGGCTAATTTTTGGTTTATTGTAGAGAGGAGGTCTTGCTTGCCCAGGCGGGTCTCGAACCCGTGGGCTCAGGCAATCCACTCACCTCAGCCTCCCAAAGGCGCGGGATTACAGGCTGAGCCACCGAG